>JAPYYZ010003741.1:0-27441 GCA_030522705.1 Eretmocerus eremicus
CCACTTGACGAATCTACCTAAATATTGAAAGAAATCCTGATTATCTATTCATAGCAACATAACCTATTGGAGAAATTAGGAAATTCAAACCGATAATCATCTTTTCAACAGCTTAGTCCCAGTAGCCTTTCCATTTACTGCCACACTAGGATACGCAGATTTACTTTTTTGCCATTAGAGCGAGTGTAAGAGAACGCCGCAACGATAAAAATAATAATAATCAGACCTGTCATTCGCAGTTGTGTTTTGTGGTCGCGTAATATATATATAGCTGCTGTATAGCAGACGGTAGAGGTCCAAATCAAACGTTGGATCCAAATTTGATCAAAATATCATTACATGCTTGATCCAAATTTGATCTTGATCCAACGTTTGATCAAATTCTGATTTCCAAGTCCAACTGTTAGAAAGATTTTCTATGTGGGTTCTAACGCCCGTTATGGCAATCCTTCTTAATTTCCATATGTACACTGAGTTGCATAAATGGTGAAGGATCAATCAAGATCATGCAGTCTGTGTATTTGTCGAACATTGATTATGGAGAAGTCCGACTCATTTTTCCCACCATACATTGATCGGAACAAGTGTTAGCATAATAAAGGAATTGAGTCGTTGAAATCTTGCTCATCGACTTACGTCCATACTTTTCATTTGGAAAGATTATTTGTTTTATAGATCTGTATTTGGGGATGGAAGCAACAGGCAGGATCGAATCATGATGCCAAGTTAGATTACGCAAATCTTTACATGATTATTGGTCAGGGAACATTCCCTGGTAGAAAAGTGAATGCGAGATGGCCAGAAATCGGATATAAATCGCCGATTTCTGGCCAGTTAGACCAGAAATTGGCCAGTTTTGGCCAATTTATATAAACTCCGCAACCGATTTTGGGGAGGGGGTATACGAGTAGGTATCACGGTTGATCACGAGGGGGGAGGAGGGGTCTCAGTAAATTATCACGTTACCGAGCGTACTGAAAGATTCTAGTGCGTTATTCATCATTTGCTCATTCAATCGAACTCTTGTTTAATTTCTCGTATCTCGTTGCATGCTATCCGGATCCTGTCCCATCGTTTAGATGAACGCGAGGTGAAAACAAGAAGGAACGAAGGAAGCAAACTAAAACACCGCTAGATTTGCGGGTGTGCTATCGATTCCCAATATCCGCACATCATCACTTGATCCAGTTGTGAAGGTATATCAAGTGGCGATATCGCGAGTCGCTATTTTCCTCAACTTCTCGTATATGTATGTATATATATATATAAGATTAAATGAAGGGATAGCGAGTCTACGAGCTTTCTGAGAAGTCCCTGCCAAAACATGATATGACTACTGCAGTTTCTCCGACAAGGGACGAAAGTTCACCGTACAGGGGTCCGCAGGCTCGATCCGAGAAAGAGCTCCAATTCCCCAACAAACTCTTCGAGAGGGACAAGCGGGTGAAAATATTTTCCTAAATTACAGCGCTTGCAGCGTCGTTACGACGGTAGCAACAAATTCAGGAAAGATGTGATACATTGTGGAAACAGATAAAATGTGACCGAAAGATTCTGATCGATGCAGATCAAATGTTATTATGACGATAACTTATGATAGAATTTTTGGGGTTGATTTTTATCATTGACCCTATTCATTGAACTACGTAACTTCGCAGGAGGGAGGGGGGGTGGTCGATCTGGAATACTACAACTGATCACGAGGAGAGCGGGGAGAGAGCGTAAAAGAAAAAAGCAAAATTTTGGTCACGTAGTTTATGAATGTTCCCTCATGGCATGCGGCTATCTCATTCGATTGGATCGCTGATCAATCCACTACCTATTAACAACAAAAACTTCTCGAGGGTTCTTGTTGTCAGGGTACCGAGCAACGTTAGGAACGCTATGCGCATTGAATAGGTCACACAATCTTGTTCGCTATACAGACGTAACATACAATTCTGTTGTTCACGTCTAACGCTCATTACATGTTCTTACCATTCTGTTACTCCATGAATGGACAAAGACATTGGCTTTTTACGAATACTTACATGCAGCATCTACGGCTCACTTTCCTCTTATCGTGGCCTTAGCCCAGTCTGGAGTGTTCTGTTTTACCCGTCGAGTGGATTGAAGCATAGTGTCGCTTATGTCTTTCTACTAATATTTTTACAAAAAAGGATGTCTCTTTCAAATCATTTGAGGTAGTCAGCCCAATCCTGTAGGAAATTTCTAATCGTTTGAATCTTGTAGCGCCGTGAGATTCGCAGTCTAGCTCGAGAAAAACCAGGAACGGCGATCGTCGGAGTAGGATTACGAATATCGAGGTTCGGCGTTTCTGATTTTTCTCGAGCAGAGCTGCCAATTTTGCGACACTAGAAGATTCAAACGATTGGGAATTCCCTATAGAATTAGGCTGACTATCTCAAACGATCTGAAAAGAATATAATTTTGATCAAAAATTGAACTAGTAAGACATATGCTCCGATCCCCTCGATCGGCAAAGTAAAACACTCACCTTGCATTTCATTTTTTACAAAAAAAGTATATCTTTTTCAGATCATTTGAGATAGTCATCCCAATTTTGTCGGAAATTCCTAATCGTTTAAATCTTCTAGCGTCGCAAAATTTGCAGTTTACCTCGAGAAAAACCAGAAACGCCGTACCTGGATAGTCGTAACCCTACTTCGACGATCGCCATTTCTGGTTTTTTTTCGAGCTAGACTGCGAATCTCACGACGCTACAAAATTTAAGCGATTGGAGATTTCCTTCAGAATTGGGATGACTACCGCAAATGATCTGAAAAACACATGCTTTTTTCTAAAAATTGAAGTAGTAAGGCATGCAACCATATGCTTCGATCCCCTCGATGGGTAAAACAGAACACTCTAGACTGGCCTTGATAACCGCTTCGGTAAAGAGTATGCAAAGATGGTCAGCAAATGTTTAGTCAGCGTTTCGCTTCTGCTTCTTCTTTTTTCTCCTCTGTTTAGTCTTGATTCGGATGAATAAGTGCATCAGAATAAGTACGTTGAGTCATCGAATTAGTCACTCGATATAGGCTAATCTAATCAAAAGAATATTCTCTTAGTCACAGCACACGAAGTACAATCAAATGGAGGTAAGATTTCACGTTTTTGCTTGAATTTTTCAATACGTTTGTCAGGGCATAATCAATGGTTTCTGATCAAACCAGCGTTTTGCAATCGATATTGATGCTATTCTGGAATACGTGACTTCCTGAGCGTATCTGGTGATTGTTTGGCGCATTGAGAAAAACTCATGAAAGCTAAACGTGTTGCACGGTAATTTATTCATGAGTGCATACTCGCTCGAAGGCAAACAATGGCTCTGATAATTAGCATGAAGTTTACAGAGATGACTCATAAATCCTTCCAGTCTTTGTTCTCTTAAGAAACTTTATCATAGCTGGGTCGAGTCTGTACTATTTCGTGGAGATATCTGGGGAATTCTGGAGAAAGCTAAACAAACTGTTACTAGGGGCGTCTGGGAAGAATTCCAAAAAAATTTTTCCGGTAAATACTACGTTATGAAAATATTTTGTTCAGAAATTCTTTATCTTTAAGAATTTTTAAGTCCTAGGGATTATACCACAGGGATCGAAAAGAAAAAACAAAAACAATTTCCTCATATTATTTTACCAGAATGCTAACTAGGAAACATTTTTTGGAATTTTTTCCAGACCCCCCTGGTGACGGTTTTGTCCAGCTTGCTCCAGAATTTCCCATATATTAATCATCATGAGTTCTTACATTCTCTGGATGATCATTCAAAGACCTCTTTTGAAAGGGATCCTCGTTACACGGAGTTGCAAATCTTTGCTTTTGAAACCAACTGTTCTATTCACAATATGTCTTTTTCATCAGGTGCTCAATGTCACGGTGAATATCGAGAAAACCATTTATACCATCAAGGAGAGGGTTTGACCTCCGGGAGCCCAATTTTGCTGGGATTTTTTTATGCATTCTTGGAATCGAAAAAAGAAACCCGTACTTTTTTGTTTAGTCCAAAGGGCCTCTCGTCCAGAGATACACTCGAAAACATTACCATTTCCTATGTAGGCCCATGTTAAAAAATTGTATATATAGGTATGCTTGCAATGCTAATGTTCCTGTTTGTATCTGTGGAAGGGAGGTCCATTGGACTAAACAAAGAAATACGGGTAAATTTTTTGGGTCAAAGAATACATGTAAAAAAGTGTTTGGCAAATTAGGATCCCGGAAGTCGGACCCTTGTTAGCAGAACGCAAATGAATGCGAGTTCGGTCCTTCTGAGTCGAATCCCGACGGAGAAATTTGAATTTAATGAAGTTACATCACTCAAGTTGCAGTCGAGATTGCAAGTAGTGCTTGACAATGCGAGAAGGCCAACCAGAATAATCTGATGAAACTGATGAATATCTCAATTAGAAAATTTAACAGGCAAAGGCAGACTAATGGATCCTTCGGCGAGTCTTGGACTGCGGTCCGTCTCAAGATGGTCTCGAGTGCCGCAAGGTATCATCATTTAATCAACAAAAGATCCCGCTGTTCGAGTGCGGTAAAGCGTGGTCTCCCGTTGTTTTCGGGTTTTCTCCCTCCTTCTATGGTCTGCTTGCATCTCTCCTCTTTCACTATTACCAAATGACGATCGGATTATCACCATGCTTGCATGTTTACTTTAAAATGAATTTCCTCCATTTTTTTTAATTTTCTTGGGAAAATCGTACATAATCTTGTTTTAATCTAAATCGAAATTTAGGGAGGATTTAAGTGCTATGATGGCGGACTTGACTGCCCCGGCAAAGTCTATTTTGATCTCGATTTTGATTGATTTATTAGTGATACTCATGTGAAGGATACAGCACTCTCGACACCACGTAATATCGGAATTGGGCCATACTTCCCGGATTACCATTTTACTCCAGTTAAACCCTCTAGCGACCTGTGGGTCCTGCAGAACCCATAGTAAAAGTCGCGTTGCGAACACCTAAGGCAGTATTCTGTGACTATCGGAGTCTTATCACTTTGTTTTGAGACTGAACTAACTTCATTCCCAGGTCTAACTGGCCCAGAAAGCTATTATAAGTTTCTAATCTACTGTTCTATGCGTATATGAATCAGCGATATGGGATTTTTGTCCCAGAAATAATGATCACATGAAGTTTAGGAAAAGATAGAATTAGAGTTAGAAGTTAGAAAAAGAATTACTAACTCCTGGCAAGAATTACTAAGAATTACTTAGTCTCTGTAGTCGCTTCCATTGTTATTTTGGTGCGTCCAGGCATAACGCTGTGCAGTAGCCCAGATGCAGTTTGACTAGAGCTTTGACCAGTCGACGCCGGACTTTCTATGTGGTAAACGCTCTGATGAACTGTAGACTATAAAAAGCTTTTCAAACTTTCTTTGGAACTTGATCGATATCTGCAACTCTCCACACGAGTTTATTATAGAATGTAAGACCGATTCACGATGAGTTCGCTAAATGGGATGACCTTTCCATACTGAATCTCAAACTCCGACTATTCTAGCTTTGCCAGACCTGAAATATTCCTAACTAAAGAGAATTGATTCGGTCTCACCGGCATTGAGACGCGGGCCGGAGCCTCTCGTCCACTCAGCAACACAATATCGTGCAGCGTCTCCTAGTTGAGCGATGCCCTCCCTGATATGAATTTTCTTGACGTGAAGGTAAATCTGGAGGTTATCTGCGTAGAGTATGTGCTTGGCGTCATGTCCGCGAAACAAGTCTGGTAGTCCATTAACGTACATGTTGAACAAGAGTGGACCGAGGACGGTGCCCTGTGGTAGTGAGCCAATCAGAATTTCCATTACTTTTTGATGTATCTGTTAGGGAGCGGCCTTGTAGATAATTTGACCCCCAGGAACGCTGCTTTCGAGAATCCTGGATGAAGAAGCTTACCCAGCAGCATTGGCGGCGAGATGGTGATCTGGATGCTTTGCTGAAGTCGAATAGCGGTAGAAGCAATCGAAGGGTAATGGCCTTCTTGTCACGTGCCATCTGTGCATCGTCCGTCAGGTTCAGCAAGGCTGTCTGGGTGTTGTTATGTTGCCAAAAACCAGCCTGTAGGGAATTCAGTAATTTCTTCTGATTCAAGTACTCCATGATTGGGTCGCAGGTTATCTTTTCCAGAACCTTGGGGAAAAAACCCGTAGCGCAATAGGACGAAAGTGCGAGACGGCTGATGGTGCTACTATCTTCTTCAGACCAATCAGCCGTGCCTGCTTCCAGTATCTGCGGGAAAACCCTGATAAAAATCAATTACTTTGAAAATTTCCAGATCGTATGCTCCACGCAAACTGAGGGATCACCTCGTACGTCTCCCCATTGTGCTCTCAGGCACCCTCCTCGAGAGCAGGCACTACGCGGTCGACTCGTGCGGTAGACGCGTCCGGTGCAGCACAGGAGTCGGAAGACGCGGCGAAGATGCAAGGGCAGAACTCGCACGTGCTCTCCTCTCTCTCTCTCTCTCTCTCTCCCTCTCCATATTTATATATATATATATATATATCGACCGAAAGTACACGAGCCCTATAATGTAGAAATTGCAGACCGAGACGGAGAGAGAGAGAGAGAGAAAACGAGAGAGCTGGAGACACACTCGGAAAGAAACAGAGCGATAATGTATGCGAGCCGAGCTATGTATGCGAGCCGAGCTCTCCTCCTGGCATACAGTAGGTTACGTACATTTGTACTCGTAGCTACCTGTTTTACCCCCAACTAAGGCGGCCAACAAAGTCGCCATTGTGATTGTAATCGCCGACTACAGCCGCCGTGCCGCCGCCACCGCCGAGCGCCGCCCGAGTCTCCGACCGCTGCATCCAGCCTCCGCGACATATATGCTGCTACTGTTGCTACTGCTCCTCTCCTGTGCAGTCTACTTAAACGGCCCGCTCGGGTCAGCCCGTGGCCCAGCCGGGGTCAGGGTCATTCTCAGAATTATTTAAATTGCATTCGATGCGACGTTCCCATGCGTTACACTTGATACCCAGAGCGGATCGCTCGCCCTCTCTCTCTCTCTCTCTCTCTCTCTCTCTCTCTCTCTCTCTCTCTCTCTCCTCCCGTACTCGGATGGCGCATATCATTACCCTTTGATTTTTCTTGCACCGCTCCGCATTGGGCTTTCTCTCTCTCTCTCTCATACCCCCCGCTACTGGTGCCTTATTTTGCTACTGTTGTCGTACCGCTCGCATTAATTTTCTCCCGTGAACAAAATTATACCAATACCCGCATTATATGCTCTCGTGATGTATAGAATTACTGCGAGATTCGGAGCCGCGACTGTCAGCTGTTGCATTTGGCCTGATTCTCATGGTCGTATCCCCTTAAATTATTCTTGACGGGTCTCAGTCTGCAGTGAAAGGGTACTCGACGGATGAGAAATTTTTCTCCAAGAAGATGTTCGTAATTCATACTAACTCCTTTTAAATGTTTGTATTATAGTAGCTTGTTACTTTCTTTGACTTCACATGTTTCTGTTCATTCTCTTGAGTTTCTGATTTAATTCAAGTCCGGAGAGATTTGATCTCGGAATTCGCCTTATTGTCACGCTAAGCTTCTAAGCAAGCGACATTATTTCGTTTTCATTCCAGTCATCCATATTTTCGAGAGAAGATAGGTTTTTCGAGAATTTGCGAAATGTACTAGAGAACGATTCATAACCAATCGTCCATATGAGTTACAGGAAGTAGCCTTTTTTGTATGAGATTTGTTTGCATGGTAGCATAATCTTGTCAGCGATCACAGGTCTTCAGATTGAAGGTCTGCAGAACCAAATTGTCGTCAATTTCATGGGCCCATTCTTATGGTGAAAACTCATATACGATTCGTTTCGGATCATGTGATTTATTTTCTGTGCAATTTACCTCCAATCTGACATTTGAGATATCGAGTCTCATCGTAGCGATAATTCAACGACAGCCATTCAAGTACAATGAATTCTCTCTGGCGAGATCAAAGCCGAGGAGGGCGAAGAAGCGAAATGAAAGAGTAGAGCTTATACGCATGAGCGCGAGCGTTCAACAGTCAAATTGTTGGCCCATATTCGAGTGGCCGCAGAGAGGCAGCGCAGCGCAGAGTTCAACGAGCCACAAGCTCTCTCCAGTCGTCTGTATGCCCTTTGGGTTAAGCGCTAATGCAACGTGAAAAGAAAGAGGTGAGCCCGATGGCCGGTACCGGCCAAGTCGCTCGCGAAAAGAGAGAATCGAGAACGAGCACGCGAGAGAGCCGAGCAGGGAAAAATTGAGCTGCAAAGAGAATTAAGGGCCGGCAGACTGCAAATAAAACTCGGCCGATCTCTTTCGCTCGAGGGGCCACTGCTGCTGCTGTACAGCCGAGCTTTGGAGTGAGACCCAAACCGGCGCGAATCGCCCGCATTACACGCGAAGTGGATTCGCATTTCACACGTGTATGTATAATCTCTAAAGGCTCCTCGGACATATCGAGCATGAAAATTCGCAAAAGTCATCGAGAAGATTGAGAAAAATCGGAGAATGCGGTACTGAGGAAGAGATGCTGTATCGAGCGAGCTTCACATTATGCACAGAGTGCAAAAAACTTATTTTAATACGAGGGGTCCGCTGGCATATGCAAAACGGCTTCCATCCCTTCGCTCCGTCCGTCTCGGCTAGCGAACGTTTTCCAGTCCTGCTTCCTCTTCCTTTCTTGGTACATTGATGCGTGTGCAAGGGCATCTATGCAGATGAGCGTGAGAATGCCACTCGCAATAGCAGTAGACAGAGCAGTCGGTTGTGGTCCGCTCGCAATCAAGAGACACGGGGACCGGAAGCGTACAAACTCTCGTCAGCAGAGTGGCTCTTTCTTGCTTTTGCTCAATGCCCGGCGTCACCGCGCGCGTGATACAGATGCTGCGGCTCCACGTCGATGCGCTACCGACTCGCGCCAAGCCGTGGCACGCCCAGCGACTTTTTGCCAGCTATTGTCTCTGAGCACGTGCGCAAATTTACTTGAGCTTATTATGTGCTTCCTAATGAGAGTCTGCCCGCGGCACGAGCTCGAGGGCCTCCAGACACGCGCTCTAGGGCTTTTTTGCCACGGGTGCACGATTACGAAACAGCCGCGGAGAAAAGTCAACGCGTTTTTGTTTCATATGGCGCCTTGGGGGAAACAGGTGCAGGGTTTCAGGAGCAGCACTGGTTTGGAGAAGCATCACTGGGTAAGGGTTGAGTACCATTTTTCCAGTGTGCAGGAACGTTCGAAAGGAATTTTCAGCCCCATCACGAAGAAAATATTGAATGGCACATCTTCCTTGATGAGAAGTCATGTGGCATACCCGAGGAGATACCCATAATTCATAATTCGATGATAGGGTCTGTAGGTACGTAAGTAAAGAGTATTCAAACAGACTTGCAGACCAATATTCTAAAAATTGTGGGACAATGAGCATTTTTAGTACCGAGTCATACTTGACTTCTACTGGCGATTCGTCTTTATTGAATTCTAAATGGAATTTCATAAATAATTCAGGATGTGATTGAGTTCTTGAAAGAAAGAATCCTATCAGCGAACTTATACTTGGCATTTATAGACCTTACAATACTTATAAAGTATATGCCTACCGCATATACTGGAAAATCTGTATACTTTCAAGAGATGCATCAAAAACTCATTGGATAGAGTAAATGAATGGATTGAGTGATATAGAGTGAATTTGAGTATTGGTGGAGTATAGGTCGATGCAGGAAATCTTATTAATCAAAAACTCTTTCGGATTTTGAACTGAAACTTAGGTACTCCTCACTCACATATTCACAGACTCCAACAGTAATTTATTGATTCGATTATTTTTCCCTGAAAGGAAACTTCTCCCAAAAACAATGTTATGAATTTTCCTTTCTAGACATCCAGTGAACGACCGAGACAACTGGTTCTGAATATAGTTACACCGTGATGCATATATACTCGTATCATTCCTCGGAACATATTTTGATATGTTCCTGTTGATGTAAAGTCTTCTAACAATGATTCCAATCAAGTCTAGATACGAAAGAGAAAAAGAAGGGGGTATTGGAGTTAGTAAGTTATCGAAAAGAACCATCCTTGGCGTCAAACTTCATGAAAATCTCGGAATCGGCTGTCATATCAAAGAACGAACAAGATATCGGTCACTATCGCGGGATCAGCCGAAATAGCCTTTTGTTTCCGAAGGAGGCATTGTACAAGAATATTGTAAGTGTGCTTGTCGCACATCACATCTAATTTTTTATATCTAGCAACAAACTGGCAATCTGAGGGTTTGTGTCTGCATTCCAAAAATAAAAGATCATTCTGACGGAGCTGTTGCAAGATTTTTTCATTTCTCTTTATGGGAAATTTTCGGTAATGGGTCTCCAGGACTCACCATAACTGACCCTACCCACGACTAGTTTTTCAAATTTAACTGCCGTCGAAAGAATTCTTCCGAGTCCTCCGAAATATAGTAAAACGATGAGTTTTCTACGTTTGTAAGGAGCGGTGAGTCCCGAATTCTTTCAATGTAGATATTTTCTTTTCCCACCTGCAAATCTAGCAGCTCGTAATCCGTCTCATCTTCTAATAATTATATGTCACTTGCCTATGAAACGTTTAGAAACGACTCACACGTCGTATCTCACTCAGGAACTTTCGAACTGTACTGCAAGTGAAATACCACACTCAGAGAGTCGTTCGGTTGTTTTGACCTGAGAAAGACTGGAGGCTGCCCGCCAGCGAATACAAAGTATAAAAGAACTGCCATCTGTCGAGTTTAATCAGAACGAGAGATGGAGGCATTCCTTGCGAGCTCCCGATAAATCCACCCCGCGCTACCCCCAGCAAATGGCCAGAGCCTTATGGTTTGCCTATGTATGGGTGCATTCGTGTAAGCGGCAGGACGTCGCCGCGCGCGCATCCTCGAACATGGCCGCAAAAGGAGGAGCGGGTGGAGCGAGTCACCCAAGAGGGTGGATATTTACGAGCCGCGTTCGAGGGTCCGACCACGCGCACACTGGGGTTGAAGTTTACTATAATGTGCTGAGCAGTGTGTACGCGTGGCTCAAAACAGCTCTTAATCCAAATCTTCTCTGTACCACCTCCTCGCGTACGTTTTCATGAGCACATGCGTTCGTGCTTGAATAAGTTCGACAGGGCAATTTACTAGCCACCCCTAATTCGTTCTCTGAGTTGTTTACGATTGAATCATATTAATGATGACTTGGGAGAACCAAACCTCGCTATGAAAACCTTGGGTATGCGAGCGTAGATTTAATTAAGAGCTTACAACAAATCAATCCGCAATTATGTGCGGGATATAATTTGTCTTTCTTTCGTGTGTGATGACTGGAATAGCTCAGCCACGACTCTGTATCACTGGACTCACACAATTTTATTCCTCAATGAGAAATGCAAAATATCCCAGCAAACTGGTCATTCCCTGATATATGAAGCATGTAGTGGCCCCCTCAAGTGTGAAAAATTTTTGTGTCGAGATCACAACGGCCTGTGTGTAGTGATATTGTCTCTTTTTAAACTCCCATCAGAAACAAAGCTAAGAATGATTGTGAGAATTCATTAAGTTCGAAATAGTAGATGCTCTGGTAAAATTTGACGGTACATAGAAACCTCATGAGACATTCAAATCTTGATGGCTAAATAAATAACAGGACTTGTTGCATTCTTACAGCTAACCGGTCTATGTTGAAATAGCGAAGAGTGGGGAGGGGGTGGGGTGCAGGAGCTTTTAAAAATTGATACTTTGAGAAAGGAGTACTGTGTTTGTGCACAGCATTGAAAAGTAATGATCGTCTTCATCCAAAGTTAGTTCCATGGACTACACCAATATTAGTCAAGTTCAAATATTTTGATGTTCAGGCAACTTCAAAATTTAATTTGATAACAGAAGAGTGCGATGAAGAGAAATCTAGAGTTGTCAAACTATAAAATTCATCAAGTATTGTCAAGCTCGTTGTAGTGGATGATTGGACTGCTGAACTATTATCATTCACTAGCGTGCTCTGGCAATTTCTTTTCGGTGTCAAAGAAGAATGTGTCAAAAAATAGGGCCTCGCATAAAGTATAACTGTTGCCATCAAATTTTCAGCGAAGTAAATATAATTTTTTTTATAATTTTTACCCAATGCTGACGCATTGATACACGACTTTAGGATTTCCACAGTATCTGAATGGATTCTGCCTCAATTCCACTGAATAAAGGAATTGAGTGTATTCATTTAGAAAATACTCTGCCGCAGCATTCAGAAATGTCAGATCCGTATAGAATTGAAAACGCCACACTTTTGTTGGGCATCGTTCTTTTAATGAATTGAAACTACGAAACTACAAACATCATACACATCAAAATTCTGAATGCCATTTCCCAGCCGTTCTAGACAAAAGTTGATCGGTCTCTCATTGCCTCTGCAAGGCTTATTTTGGATACGCTAGTTACTTACCATCATTATCTGGAAGCTTTTCCTCAAGAAATAACGAGGACTCAAGCACATAATCCGAAATCAATACCTGGCCAGATTAATCTCGAAGTTTGATGTCTTATTGAACTGCTGAGGGAGAGAAAATTTGTCTGCAGAACTACAAGAATGTCTTTAGACGCATACATCTCATGTTGTGATATGCTACTGTTCATTTCAAACATCTTTTAAACGAGTCATAATCGACTTCGCTCTCATGCCATGTGAGATTATTGTAACAAAGGAAGTATTCGAATTTATGATGTCTGAGACTCGCCAAGGCTTTTTTGTCGATAATATGATTGTAGAGATATTTTTTCTTCATATCTCAGCATTTTCAGGTTCCATTCATTAAAAGTCCTCAAGTGATTTCAACCATTTGGTCTCAATTCATCAATGAAATCTGGGAGAATGGAACTGAATTAATGTTGATGGTTGCAAAATCGAAAGATAAGAGTCACTCTCTGCAATCTCCTGCAAACCACAAATGTATCAAATAACACGGAGTCAAGTTATTTGAGTTTGCGTTCACTACTTCGATACGCACGTAGGCATCTGTCGTTACATCCGCATACACCCTGACCTCCCTCATTTCACATTTGCCGATTAAATCCAAACACTAAGAGATATTTCGTTTTTAAAATATCAAATTACTTGCCATGCAGTTCATCGACCTTTCACTTTCACACAATCCATTATTTGCACGTGGGCCAACTAAAGCTTCAAACTCATGTTTGGTCACTTGAATTTTGGACTCAAGTTTGACTTGACGAAATCTGGAAGCTTATAATACTATCTATAAAGATCTCTCAAAGATGACTCTATGTTTTTTTGTGAATTCTGCAATCGGATTGTTTTCCTTTGTTTGGATTTTACTCATCCGATCTTGAAGATTATCTTGCATATAATCCATCGTTGCTCTTGTGATGGTTCAACTAGGTCTCTGATTACTGCGTTGGTTTCATCTAGTTCCTTTTTATGTGTTCATCTCCATAGTTGTATCTCAAAACGACACGCCCATTAGTAAAGATACTTCAATCTCTCACCAAAACAAAAAGGTTCCCAAAATGTGTCCCAAAACCGTGATTCGCTTACCTTGACCCCTCCTTGTTATATCCAATTGAACCATGATGGGCCCGTAATGATCACTCTGGAACTCATAAATCTCTACACCAATTTTACAAAGTACTGAAAATAGTACTGGATGAATAATGAAATAACCAGACTTTTAGAGTAGACATATTGACGTTTGTATCCGCAGAGCAACCAGTTAGAGTGCAAATGAAAAATTATTTTCTGCTTGGGGTTTCACAAAACCTTGGAATATGAATGACACGTGATACTTTGAAATGTGACTGGACGATGACGATTCAAATATACGAGACCGATGACTCTTGAGGGGTTTTGCCACATCTTGTTTGAAGTCGCTGGTCTACTGCTGATCCCGAAGTAAAGCTGTTCAAAAATAACAAAGATTAAACGTGGCCGCAAGTTCGCGGCTCACTTTGTGAGATTTTTTTCGGGGCGATCGAGTTCAACAAACTTGGCAAACCGCATTTCTCCCCCATGCGGTATTTCCGTTTTCAAATTTTCGTAGGGTCAACGTTTCGTCAGGGTGGTACGTGATGGGACACCCCCTGGCCCTCACTTTCGTTGCTTCTCGTGCTAAACGGAGTATTCCTGCACTCATCGGTGGCGAAACAATTGTCGGGTTCATCGACCCGTTTCACGGTTTGGCGAGCGATTCATGGTAGCGTTAGTGGCCCGCGATGGGTATACGTAGCCATTAATATAAATGGGGGTAAACGGTGGTGAGCGCACGTACGACCGGGTCTCGCACGTTTTAGCGATCACACGCGGCTCTCCTGGGCGTACATACGTGCGTGCCACGTCAGAGGGTATGCGGGGGCGTGTTTGCACTCCTTGCACATATTATACTGCGGGGTTCACTGACTTTCTTGGCTGTCTCGATAGCGACCGTGACTTGAGGTCTGCTCTCGCTTGATCGTTGATGTAGCTGTTCCCGATAGGTTTTGCCCTCGTGTAAGGCCTAAAACGATGATCGATCGCGCAAAGCAGCTGAGCGTCAAAATATCGTCGCAATTAAAACACCAATTTGTTTTGAGACAAGGGTTGTGCAACGGCTAATTTCATTATCCGCAATGCAATATTGTATTAGGCTTCTTTTTTCGATTCATATCCTATGGGCTAATTTATTGCGGACGAGTAGCGAGGGCGTCATTTTGAAGAAGTTCGGTCCTCGCTCTGTGTCAATTACGCAGATGAGTTACCTGCGTTATTTTGCTAAAAAATCGTGAAATTACTGAAATTAGCATCTTTTCTGACACGAATTGATTTACTGATCTACAAATGCCTGAATTTGAAATACTTTCCTTTATCCAGAATAGCTCAAACAATATGTGAGGAAGATTCCTGCTCTTCAGATTAGTCTCAATAATTATTATGTTTAGGAATATCATAATACAATATAAATTAAAACTTCAGCTTTTTTGATCGATATACCCCCAGCAATGCAGTATTAGAAACTTGGAGTCCGTCACTTTTTCAAGTTGGAACTCTTTTTTTCATCCCTCCGTTAAATTTTTTAGTTTTGAGCTCTGATTTCCGATATGACTCCTACCTCGAGTTTTACTATTGGAAACTTACGCATTCTATATTCAATACGGGAGATGCTATTGAATTGCTCCTATCGGAATTACGTGCGCTGTGAGCTTACTGGAGCGCGAAGCAGGTGAATTGTACGGGTCTCCAACAACGCCTTCGGGGACCTCACTCTCCCTCTCGACCGACATCGTGACCATGAAAAACGTATACGTTATGATAGTTGCTATGCGTAGAGACTGAGCGAGAAGCAAACAATTCAATGATTGAGTGCGGCTATTGAACATATTTAGGAGGAAGAAGAAGCTCTACCCTATCAGCATTCATCATAAATTGATTCAAAATGAAACAAAACAATATTTCGAAAGAATAGAAACAATTCAACCTGCGCATTGGCAGAGTGCACCATTGTGTAAAAATTTGGAGTGATCCACGGTCAGCTCTTGGTAAGTAATCTCGGCTATGGTTCAATTATAATATACTTGCACTATGGTCGAGATTACTGCAAAAACCTCCCGCCGATTACTCCAAAATTTTGCTCAGGGGTGCACTTTGCCAACACGCAGATTGGCTTGTTTCCACTCCATCAAAATATTGTTTTGTTTCATTTTGAATCAATCTATCATGAATGTCGTGAAGGTAAAGTACGGTAGTCTACATTTGAATTTCCCACGCAACTTCGGTCAAAATTTTCTTCATCGAAATCGCACAAGACCGCCCTCGAATCCACCAAACACCCCGCGGTCTCGCGATGGCCGAAGCACACGGGGGTCCAAACGTTGTCGCGGACAAAAATACCTCGGATAATGATCGAAGCGCCGGGGAACGGGGTTGGCTAGTCGATAACCCGCACGCGGGCGAGCGCTCGCAAAAATGGGCGGGCCGCGGTTGCGGGCGCAACTCGAGTACGTCGACCCACGAGATACTCCACCACCCCCTGCAAATAGTCGCAAGCGTTTTTTTCGGCACGATCGCGGGGGTCGAACTCGGCTCCGCACCAGAGATCAACGCTCGCGAAAATTAATCGGTCAAAGGGGTCACCGCAGCGGCGGAAAAGTGGCGACGGGGCGTTTTGACGAGCCACAGCCCACACGTATAAGCGCCCGATAGCTTCCTGTGTGTATACCCCGATGGGCAATAGAGCGAGTACGCTCAGCATCGGGCGAGGCATCGGGTCACTGAACGCGCGCGCGGGGCGGGCAATATCGTCCGAAATTACCCGCGGAGGAAATGAGAGAGCGTTGCGTTATTGCACGTGTGCAAAAGGGCCCCCGCTGCAGCAGCGTGACCCGTTCCGCTACCGCTGTCACGCCCGCCCTCGCGGCAGCTCTCGCGCCGCGGTCATGCCATCGCGTATGGTCCTCCGCGACGAATGGCCCCCCCTTTGGAGCGGCTAATTGGCGGGCTCTCGCGGAACAAGGCGTCGACCCGGTCAACGCTGCGTCCGCTCCCGAAATATAATGCGCCCTGTAAGTAAGTAAGTATGTAAGTAAGTAGCGATTTCGGTGCGGCGCAAGGAGTGCACACCTCTGTAATATGGGTGTAACTCCGCGCAGGGCCGGTGTGTGTACGAGCGCGAGCGCGTGACCTCTCCGAGGCGTACAGGTGCTCCGTCGCGCGGCAGGTATATAGAGCCCCGGGGTCGATGAACTGGCCGAGCGCGTCGTCGCTCTTGTCGCCGAGGTATATAGAGAAGAGACCGCGCTGCCCCGATGCCACGTAAGAGCCGTGCATGCGAGCCTAGAGCCGCGCTTATCCATAGATGCATGCGCCTAGACGTGCACCTACCTGTTACGTGTTGCATCTCTCGCCCTCGCGGATATGGGCACGATGTGTCCTACGGTCGGTGTGCCACGCAAAGCAATGACACGTAGGACGCCGCGTGCTCTGCCTCTTTCCATGTGCTCTGTCTACGCACTATTTTCGGACTAGGCGATAGTAGCTTGCTTCGTTACAGGCTGAGAGTGTGCCTCCCACGAGAGGGCCACTCCTATATGCGTAAGACTCCTTTGAGTCAGTGATGCAATACGTACAGTCTCCTGTGTACGAAGGACTGTGATGAGATTGGTGGGAAAACGTGCCTCGAGAAAAATCCCTTAGTGTAACCAGTGCTGGAAACGGTTCAATATCGTGCAGGTAATATTACCCTGATCTTTTATGAGACTCGTGTGAAATATTCCTGTGGACTCGATAGGTGAATTTTGCTTAACTCTCAATGTCTAATATACAAAGTTGGAAGCCGGAGTTCCAGCATTGTAAGTTTCATCAAATGGTCGTTTGCCAAACATAGTGGAATAAGTCCATTTTGAATTTTTAAGAATTCCGCTAGCTTCCCTTCAGCTTCGTGAGAGGCCCGGAGTCGCTTCCATCAGAGATATTTTCGTATCCATCCTGACAAATGATGAATTCATGTGAAAGCGAAAGATTTTCCTCATAGATCGTCACTGAATGCGTTAGTTTTCAAAGGAACAAGGGCGATCTCGTTTTGTTCTATTTTGCTTTTTTATGGTCATGGCGTCAAACATCCCAGAAATTAGACACGCCCATATTCTTCTCATCTCACAAAACTTTTTTTCGCCCCCGCGGCCCAAACTCGACCCCCCGGGGGCGAATTTGGGGGCCCCGGGGCGAAAATACTTATTGACCCTGGTTTCGCACGCCCATTTCGGGCCCGGGGGAGCTTTCCTCGCTCCGCTCGGGAATCCATCGGTCCCAGGGCCCGAAATGGAGGTACGAAACCCGGGTCGAAAAGTACTATTCTGGGTATGCATTTTGTATTGTCTCTATTCGGGATTCGAGATGCTGAGAAGATTATCTAATTGAATCTCGCGACATGCCAAAGATCAGTGGCCGAAGTGACTATTTTCTGTAATGAAATTTGCCACGCACAAATTGTCGATCGTAACGTAGCCCGTCTGTAAGAGGCTTCGCTTTCTGTACATGGTCATCATACATATCATCATTAAAAGCACCTTCGAGTGGCCGATCGAGCGTGCATAATCGAAACTACGATCGGTTCTTGCGCACCAATCAGGTCCAAGCAAAATTTTTCAGGAAGAGGGCGCAAGCCCGTCCACATCAGAGACACGACGGCGTGTGCTGCATACTAAAATACCAAACGCTAATTTGATGGTAATCGCTTCCATCATCTCAAGTGCCACGTCCGCGTTACCTTCAAGTAATGGTGGCCCTTTTTTGCTGAGCGATCCCGATGGCGGAGAGGATTTCGAGATGCACTGCCGATGCGTGAGCAAAGATGAAGAGCTGCAATCCTGATTCTGTCTGGTCCTTTTGATACTGTTAAATTGCACTTTCATCTTCTCGAGCTTCATATTCACATCAATCACGAGCACCCTAAAATTTTTAAAGCAAGCTACAAAACAGTAAAAGACGTCCAAGAAATTCGAGAAAAATCGTTGTACTACACTGTATGCTCATGACCCATGAGTTTTTTTTCAAGTGACGATAGTAACCACGGTAATCGGTTAGTATACAATTCACGCTATTATCATTTATAATTGACTCATCATCAATATGAGGGACTTCAATAATATCTCTAATATATGAAAATAGACGAACAATAAGGAATTCTCAGGATCAGATACAATCGCAGAAACGAGTCAGTTTCTACTAGTTCCTCAAAACTGTTGTATTAATCAAAACGAGAAAGCCCCGGAAAGAAGAAGGGCATGCAGCTAGAATGAGTGACGAAAGGGTGGCCCGTAAAATTCTACATTATTTCAGGACAATATCAGTTTCTGGTAGAAGAACTATATTCATGTCTACTTGCTAACAAATGCTCTGCGAATACTCATTTCTTTACACCAAGTTAGTCTGCATTCTTCTCTGGTGGGTTACAATTGGACTTGAATTTTGTATCATCTCACATATGTTACGATCGAATAGAAATTCGAAATAATTTTGTTACTTACTGTTTCCATCTTGTACTATAAAACAATTACCATGTATGAAATTATGGAAAATGACGAAGGGTAATTTACTTATGGAATACTTATGCAATACGTTAAATATTCATCTCGCCCGATCTTCTACTAGACAAAACTTTCTGAATAATTTAACGTATTACGCTATGCCGCAAAGTTAACGCAAAATACTCTCAATATTTATATGAACACTCACAATCCTCTTCTTCTCAATGAGTCTCTGCTCACATTTTGAATATCTGTGAAATTTGTGTGCGCAATGAGAAAATTTTGCGAGTAGGATGGAAATTCATCACTCTGCGTAACAAGCTGCGTAAGGAATTTTCTTATGAGGAAATTTTAATTTTATTTTTATCTGAAAATGAAATTCAAATGACTGACAGTTGATCAATATTTTGATCATATAGTATTTTCCTATGATCTCTCGACTCATAATCCAAATTGAATTTGAATTCGAACTTCTACGTTCACGAGACCTTTTTTCCAAAAATCGGTAAATTTTGAATGTGAATATAATGCACATATAAGGAAAATGATATAAGTTATGTGCATCTTTGGAAATGGGTCTCTGCAACTTGAGAAATGTGACTAAAGAATGACACGATTGATACTCAAGATTTAGGAATGACATACTTGTACTACATGGCTAAAAATAAATGTCAAACCAACCCTGGCTTAGTTTAAAAAGTCTTTCAAATTCATCCACTGACTCTAATGATCGAGTAAATGCAATCACTACATTCTTCAACTTCCCCGACGAGTTTAGCTGCATGCATTTCAGTGCCCATCGCAAGATTCATACTGGTGTAACACAAAGGGTGCCTTACGACCGATTGTATGGAGTCGCACATAATGCGAGGTTTAACGATTCGACATGACACGGCGACCTGTCGAAAGAGGCTATTGATAGACATTCAAGTAGGCGAACGACCCGATTCGATTGTGCGGCTGTTTTCTGGTACGGCATAATGTGCACTGTAAGATCGCGACATATATAGGTTAGGTGGGCGCACACCGGTGCCCATTTTCTCTCCCCACAAGTGCTCTTAGCTATACCCGCATGTGTCTATACGCCCGCGTTCAATAAACTGTATACTATTCCATGTCTCGATATCGAATTTCACCATGTATGCCTATCCTATCCGCAAGCTAATGCATACCTGTACATTCGCGCACTGTACGCACTCTTGTGCGCTTTTCGATTCTACCCAGAATTTCATCACGTACAATGTTCTTCCTTGCGCCTGCATGAAAAGACTGCGGTGCGCATTCAAGTTTTACGATTGTGCATTTTGCTTGTCTCTGGGTATAGCTCACTTTGTGTGCAGTGAATTCATTGGGAATTGCATCTCTGAAGACCGTAAGTGCACAGCACTCCATGCTGATCGATTCAGGGTGTGCAAACACTTGGAAAGTCTGCACTATGTTTAGACGTAGTCAGGGAGAGAGGCGCTCAAGATGACACAGATAGAACCTGGACAGAGCTTATATTATGCATTAGAAAGTTCTCCGCTCTGGCCGTAAATCATGCAAGTGTAAGTGTTCGTATCATACCACCGATATCATAATGTGCAGTTGCAGAATTCAAAGAGGCCATACCATGATCATGTAATTCTATCCTGGGGATGTATGATGCAAGTTGGATCCACTGGATATAAAAACTTGCAAATACAATTACAGAATTTCTCTTTGATGAAAATTTTATCCACGACCTGTGTAATTGTTCCTCTCTTCATGAGAAATGGCGATGGAGATAAGTACATTTGGTCGATATTTCTAGCAAACGTGTCTGGATACTTCTTGATGAAAACTGCAGAGAATACTGAAGTGTCATTAGCTCCATTAGCAGAATACTTGGATGTAATTACTCCAGTGTCATTAGCTGACTCTCAGTGCAGAACAACTGATCAAATTAATTCATACTTGTTCCTAAAGATGATCTCATCATTCAGTAATCAAGATCTTAGAATGTTTACGACTCATGAAATATTTCTCATCCGACTGATTCCAAAGTTAATCAAAATGTATAATTAAATGACATCACTGATGACTGGGCCCCAAGCATGTACAATTATATGCAAAGTAGAAATTTTCAATACTCATTGATTCTCCACTCAAGTGAGTTTTTTTTTGCGACCTATCCTAGATCATTATTTGAAAGTTTTTGATGCTTTGAAAGTTGTGCGATGTACTCATTGCAGATTTACATCTGTGCACCGCTTATTGAGATATTTCCATGTAAATAACCGAACGAATGAGCATACTAATTACAATTGTGAATCTTTCAACATTTTTAGAAAATATTGTCTATATGCATCCGCTAGTTTTTCCTATACGTTTCAACATAATGATGTACAATGGTACACATGAATTTCTGTGAGTTTCTGGAATATTTACTTTATAATCAAATTACGGCATCGTTTAAGTTGAGCTGACACTGAACAATTTAAGGTGATTAATATTTCGTAAAATATTACGTTCTTGAGATTCTTTGATAGCTCTTAACTTGAGCATGTTGCTTTATTACAAGGTGGTGTTTTACATCATAAGCTGGGAAGCAACCCCAATATTTTAAATTAGGGTATTCAGATATCATTTCGTCATCATTTTCGATTGGCACGTACCCTTGACTTAATCCTCGAAAATTGGACGTCATGCAAATCGCGAGTATTGAAAACTGCACCAACTACATATAAAGGTATCAGGCATCTAGGTCAGGATAAGAAAACGCAAGTGAAGCGTGAAGGCGACGCGACACCTGCACAAATCTACATACCGGATCGACGAGGACGTTACATGTCTGGGAAGTACGTATGCTCGCGCCATTATATGAGCTTGCTTGGCACACACTCTTGTCACGATGTACGTACGTGCCTTGCGCTAAAGTGTCAGAATCGAATGCTTTTGTGAAATGTACGAGAGACATTCTTTCTTTGTCACGCAGAGAATCGCAAAAGAACTGCTTGCACGAAGTTTATCCAACCAAAAGGAATTTCTAAATTCATCGGTTGGATTTCATAGGGCCATGATTACTCCATTCTTTTAAACTTCAAGAGTGCTCTTGGATCTTTGAAACACTAAGCTCGATATTCGAATTGATCCTCACATCTATGAAATTCAAGAAAAATGACATGAATTCGAAGCAGCGTCTAAACATAAAATTAAATTTGTCTGGGTCCCATCTCACTCAGGTATTGATGGTAATAAATTTGCAGATCAACTTGCGAGAGACGAATCGAATGCTATGCCATTTTACGGCCTGAGTATTCCCTTCACTGACCTTAGAGAAAGTTTTCCCAAAAAAAGCTATTGAAGACACGAGAAATCTTTCGATTGAAACTGCGGCTTCAAAAGGAATAATCTATCTCGAGGAATACGACAATGATGAAAAAAAATATCCGTGGTACAAATATTCGGGACTTTCTCGACCGATCATGAGCACGATCATGAACGCCGCGCAGATTACTAAAATCTCAATGCTTCAGTGGCAAAGGTTAATATAGTGAACAATCCGTGATGTGATTGTGGTGAAGGATTTCAGGACCTTGGCCACATTTTGTGGCAATGTCCAATGTGTTATATGAGGTGCAACGATCAAAGCACCGGAGCTAGCGAGTCGCGAGTAAATTAAGGTCCAGTTTAAGGTTTAGCCGGCCTATCATAGGGTGAAGGCCACACAGGCCAAACATCCGTAATTATAGTTTCAACCTAACACATTTATAATCGATTGTTTTCATCCAAACAAACGCCATTTTGAATATTGAAGAAACCTTGGATGATTGAGCTGCTATTTTTACTATGTGAAAGAGCTTTTTCCGTATTTAATAAAAACGGAAGAGATCACGGTGGAGTGATGGCATATAAATGAGTCAGTAACATAATGAATTTCGACAATCTGTGGTGAGCATACTGGGAGTCATCAAATACACATAGTTTTGAAGGTTATGTGTCATTGTCACAACGTACCCCCGTGATATAGATATTTAATATTAGAAATAATCGGGCTGACTGAAAGAAAGGTATATATAGGAAAGAGGAGAGCTCATTAAGTTTCGATGCTCTTTTTTTCCGTCCATCCGAAAATAATAGACAGGGGCATTCTCATGAAGTAATAATGACACGTAACTTTATACGTAAATCTTTATAATCAGAATATACTGAGAAAATCAAAGTAGGGTTACTTTGGCCTCAATCGGAACAATAATTCAAAACCTCCATAGCAAACATCAGCCTCGATGATTCCTTACTCAAGATTAGGAGGCTCAAATCAACGAGAAAAACTTTCGAGATTCCTCCACACGAAACACATGCAGAAACTTGAAGGCCTTTTAGGGTTATGTGGTTGGAACAACTTTGTAACGTGAAGTTGTCACATACAAATGGGATTTCGTTCAGGTCAGTCATGCAGCAAGACGCTATCAGGACCTGAGGCACTGCAAGATACCCCTGTACCTTGATTCAAAAGAAAATGAGTATTTCTCAAATCTAAACAGTTGCCTCAAACCATTATGTGCATCTGTCAAGCTACGGTAATCGAATGTATTTTCATCCGTTTTCTTCATTAGTCAAGAGCCATTGGGATGAGACCAGAGCCCTGAGTATTCATTGTAAACTTGACAGCTCGCTTGACAGCACAACCTCTTGAGAGCATAATGATGTTACTCAAGCGACTTCCTGGATGTTGGCTGTTACCTGTCATGTCTATTGGGCTACTGTTGAACAGTTGCATAGGAGAAAAGAACATTGCAGCACAAGAACGCACGGTCAACACTGCGCCTCTCCCTTCGGGCGTTATCGACTCGGTCGTTTCTCTTGCTCATCCCGATGTTGGGTATATGCCTTCTCTACGTATCTAAGAGAAAAGGCTCCTACGTAGACTGCTTCCGGTGCAGTTTGTATAGTGCATCGCTACAGAAGGGGTGTGAGAGCGCTCTATAAGTGCAGCTTGGCGCAAGCTACAGGGATAGGAGACAGTAGAATCGCGGCGGTTTTGCATATCCGGTGCTGCGCGAGGTGGTACGGACTCGTAGACTCTGCGCGTGTTCGGCTTTTTTGCGGTTTTTCACTGCGCGTCCGTCCTTTCGAGAATAGAATTTCTATCCCCGATCCTCGACATTATCAACGCACGAGCCCGCCCGCGTGAGATGGGTTGCGTGTCGAACCGCAGAGGAGAATCGACGGCCACACAATATGACTCTCTAGGTGGACATGTAACACTACCGAAAGCGGCTGAGAAGACCCGGAAGTTCAAATTGCTCGAGTATAGGCGAAATGAAAAAACACACGTGCGACGTTCTGTCCAGACAACTCCTAAAATGCGACTCGTGGGATCGTGGACATTCCCAGCGTCCTTAGATTTTAGAAAGTTGAGCTAGGCCTGAGTTGAGTAGATTCAACTGATTATTGTAGAAGTTTTCGGGTCAAGGTGATGGTTAATAAGATGATTGAAAGGTACAGAAAGACAATCCATTTTGCTCTGATTCATGTGGATAGGGGAGTTTTGAAAAAGAATTATTGCACTATTTCATCATGAGTGAATTATGATTCTCCGTCATAATACCCTGAGAATAATGATGAAATAAGTGAAGAATCCAAGTGAAGGTTATTGGTCATGGAGACTGATCGGAAAATAAGAGAATGATTCATGCAGTTCAACTTGTGATTTACAACACGACAAATTGAAAAATCTAACTTTTACTAGCGGCCCTAATTTGAGATACCTCAACATCTATAATGCATGGATTCCGTTATGAACAAAATAGTCAGACTGTCTACGGTTATTCAAAAATGGCGTGGTTGCTGTGGAGTCCCGGGCATTAGAAAACATCATTTTTTTTTCCGGATATGTCATTTTATGATAAATGAGGGTACTATCCGAAAATGAAAAGGTCCAAGATATCATACACGTTTCTGGGCTTGTACATGGATTTTCATCGAGGTTTTCATAACCCCTTATTGGACGTCATCAGATATTATCTACTGAAACTCAATAAGATTTGTTTCTAAACTAGGTTGTTGAATCCACATTAAGCTGTAGAGCACTAATAATGAGGGCTCATTTGGGAGAGAAGTAGGATAACTATCACTTTACACAAGATGTATGCCAGTGCCGTATCTCAAAAAAAGTTGGGATGATTTCTCTACTGCCACGTGGCATCCAATCGTCACAAAACTTCCTTGGCTCATTCAAACCTTTTATTTCGATAATATTCGGTGTTTTATGAGCAATACGACTCCGCCAGGCTTAATAGCATGGTACTCAAGTGCAATTTCGATCGAGTCTCCTATGTGAGATCTCGTAATCATGCATTTTCTCCTACTCTGTATCACTCGTCAACGTACCGGTATGTTCTTCTCGATAAGTTCTCTGTCTAATTGTGTAACGGCAATCATCTGATTTTTCATTCAAGAGCTGTAGCCAGTAACTGGAATACAACCTACGAAGCAATCTGATACTTCCAGGAAAATTGCGTTTACCAAGCTATTTTTTTAAACGATGCAAAACTTGACAGAGCCATCTTTTTCTACAGTTCTGGATCTTGTTCACATGAAAAATTCTTTTTGCTTGGTTTAACGGTCAAAACTTGGTTACTATTAATGTATATATCTCTATTCTTTTTTCTGAAGACCACACTCTGATGAAGATCTTTCTCACTTTTATCTTTCGCTTTGAGAGAACTCCACCATTATTGAGATAGGTTTTTAGTGCTCGAAGTGGCTTGATAGAAGGTACATGGGGTCTTCTTTGTTAATTTGGTCGAGCAATGTTTATTGTAATAAGTCAAAAGAACTTTTTCATGTTT
Source organism: Eretmocerus eremicus (assembly GCA_030522705.1). Classification (NCBI taxonomy): domain Eukaryota; kingdom Metazoa; phylum Arthropoda; class Insecta; order Hymenoptera; family Aphelinidae; genus Eretmocerus; species Eretmocerus eremicus. Next base: position 25,814 of record JAPYYZ010003741.1, read on the forward strand.
TCGGTTAAATCAACTCAAACGTGCCATGAGCTATGTATCGTATCGTATACAAGTCCTTTGTTTGTTCCAAAACCAATTATATTCATTTTACTTGGAAATTCAGCGTTTTTTAACTTGGAAGGAAGTTATTGATAGACGAAGATACGTATCGGATGATACCTCTCAAGCGGCCATATGAAAAAAAAACTTTTTGTTAGTTTTCCGAGGCTTGATTATCACAAAATGATCAGAGGGATATCCTCATGATCATGTTTAGATAACTTTGATCGCTCAACTATATAAAACGAATGACACGCCTTTTGGAAATCGACAATACACATTTGATGGCGTATTAGTAACTGACGATCAAAACTGAGCTCAAAATCATACGTCGAAGAGCCGAATGATGCATTTTAGAACTGAGATCAATGTGGAATCCACTGAAAGGGAAGCTCCGCATACTTTTTTGTATAAGTTTTGGAAGAAAAATTCGAAGGCGGTAGTCAACCAACTTCCATTAGGCCCACGATGACCGTACTTCAAGGATTCCTGGTAAAATTGATGCTTTCATGAATCATTTGCCAAAGCAATAACAAATTACTCATCTGTGTATAAATGTAAGCTCGATTCGAATCCCCATAGTTTTCAAATATTTTGGTCGTTGAGAGTACTTGATGAAGGAAGGAATATCATCTGTACTGAAAACTCATGGTAAGTACGCTCAACTATGCTGCCGTTTGGAATCTCAATAACATATTTCAAATTTTGAAGGTGAGAATGGATTTTCTAAGAAGTTGAAAGGATATGTTTCCATCCTGTGCGCGTGGGTCTGACTAGTAGGATGATTTCCCTCTCTATCTCCTTCCAAAGCATGTTCTTTAGAGCTAAAATAACCGAACTACTAAGGAAATAGATTCATCTCTGAACAAGACAGTTACAAAGTTGGGTTGGTTACACGAGCAATGGAGATATTCAAATTTCCAGCAACTGTATCCAGAAATTACCACGACCGTCTTTCTGTAGAGAATTCATAATTTCGCATTGAAACTAACACCAACCCATCGTTCTCTATAATGATCAAGAAATCTCTGGAATTCCATATCTTATAGCGATTTCAACACAACATTTTTGGAATTTTTTTGTGAAAAGTCAAGAAATCTCCTCTAAATACCTCTTAACGGTCAGTATTTTTTACGGTATGCAATGACCACATTAATAAGAGTTCTAAAAAACTATGATAAAGTAGTGAAACATGATACCCTCGAAAGGATTGTTTGTTATCAGCCCGAGTAATCGTGTGGGGTTTCCGGAGATTTTCCACTTTTTTGCAGATATCGTTATCTCGACTTGAATGATTCTACAACAACCTACAATATGCATGTGAGATTGTCTTGTTTCACAAATTTTAATAATTCTATTGATCTCTCCTGGAATCATTTGCACTCTGGTAGAAAAGTACTTAAAATATTCGGTTACCTCAACCGCTACGTACATGATACAAAAACCTAAAATTGATATCTCTCACTCATCGCCATGTGTCACTGTTTTTACAATCCTAATATGATTCTACAGCTTCGAGATATCGATATACTGCATTTTGCATTTTCGTATTTTCGAGATGCATTGAATTGTATACTGTTTCTACAAAT
>JAPYYZ010003742.1:0-14768 GCA_030522705.1 Eretmocerus eremicus
TTTTCCCCAACTGCAGAGGACTTGAGCTTCAAAATCCATTTTGAATCATCGAAAAAGATCAATCCGCCTCTGAGATGATAATAGCGAATGGCAAAAAATCTACCGGAATTTCCCGTAGTGGGTCGGGCCCCCGATACTCCGACAACTGGATAAAAATGACTTTCTCATTTGGACCGATGTAAAATCTGTAATCAATGCTAAGTTGGAAAGGATGTGGATTAGGCGAAGACTTATGTAATGGATTGAGTCGTGGGATGCACAAACGCGCAACAAGAAACTGATACGTTCGGGGCGTATAAGGAGTCGTATTGCGAGCATCTTACGCGGAAGCGCGTTTTGTCGGGACTAGTTTAGTTACAAGGACAGAACTAGGATATTATCAAAATAATCACTGAGACGATTTAAAGTACTTTGAAGTTATTTTTTAACGATGACGCAGAACTTGGTCGATCGCTTGCGTGGAACTTCGAATTATACAGATTTTTCATGTAAGTAGGATGTCTCTACTCAGCATATAGTAACTTTTGTCACAGACCGAGTTGACTTCCTTCAACTCGACCTCTTTACCTCGAGTATGCATCTTCGAGCTGGTTCGGTCGCTGAAATTTTTCCGAGTTTTTAAACGTCTGTGAATTCTGAAAGTAACCCGGAGAGTAAAGGTTGGGAGACATTGCAATTCGTTCAAACGGTGGCTACATAATTTAAAAGATATGCTCTTGAAGTTTCATTATGTTTGCCACAACTATCAAATCCAACGTCAGGGACCGAGTATCATGGAAAATGAGCATATACCCTTGGAGTAGCATTTTTCTTCAGTGTATTCTATCGGAAAGTATGGGATCCAAAACCCTCCGCCGCTTTTATACTCAAGCGAGCATTTTGCACTCAAAATATCACTATCAAGGCGCTAAAAACGTGACCGGTCACAGAATGTTTTTATCGTGACACAAGGGTTTGTCCTATGAATTGAATCTAACTCAACGGATGTGCCTGAAAATTTTTTTCGACACTTCGTGCGTAAAAGTGCACTTTACACACGGACTTGTGACTTTCACTCACGAATTGTCGAAAAATATCTTTCGATTCACGGCCGCAAATGTTGAATTTCGCAACCTCGTGATGATTCCGACCCTCGCCTTCGGCTCGGGTTGGAAAAGATCACTCGAAATGCGAAATCCAACTTTGTCTCCCTTGTATCGAAATATACTATTTCCTAACTCAATGTGGTTGTAAAAAGGTGTCTCAGGTATATGGACAGATCAACTGATCATCTTTGACACCCGTGAAAATGTCTTTTGTGCCAAAATGATCGTATAGTGGTAAGCTGAGCCGTCTGGATAGAGCTCGAAAGAGCAGGTGCCGAGACGTAAAACTAAGAACTTAACATAGTGGCAAGCTGAACACAAATTGAGTCTCGGGATTCCCTACGATGGGCAATCGAATCTTCCGCACTCAAATCAGATGTTTTCCATCACATATGCCGTAAAAAAAATTTTTCCAAATACCCTTGTTGAGTTACAGGCCAAATAAATTCGCCACAATACGGAAATTCTCGTCCGGACATATTTTTGCGCCACGATAGTGACATTTTGAGAACAAAAAGCTCGCTTCAGCAGAGAGATGAAGGATTCTAGACTCCAAAACTGTTGTGACATACATTGTTCGATAGAATACACCGAAAAAATGCCACTCTAAGGGTATGCTCATTTTCCACGTATTACGATCCCAGACATCGGGTTTGACAGTCATGGTGGAATTGACCATATAGTTTTTTTGAAGGGTAAAGTGGAATCTGTCTCTTTCACACACATAAATCTCTCATTGCTTTGCAGGAGGGACTACTTCAAGGAAAATTTGATTTGTGACGCAAGCTAGGATTGATTAATTTTAATTTGAATATTGCGGAAAAGCACGAAGAGTGTTAATCGCTATTCAGTTTACCATGTTCCCTTCAATCAAGCTTTTTTGAGAAAAAGATTACGATAAATTAACGAAATCACGGTATGCAAGAGGCACTGCATATGCAGGTGAACGATCCCCGCGTACCGTGAACTTGCAAATTCATACGCGCCGATTCGGAAGTCTGTAAGAATTTTCTAAATGCGCCGCAGAATGGTTTTTTTACGGAACGTATTTTAATAACAAGAAAATCTTGTATAACATCGAAATTATTGCAATGTCAAGTGAGAACCATTGAATGAATGACTCAATTTGAACAGGAGTGAATCTTACCTTGTAAAAATTTTGTGTCTTTTCAGGTAGTTTTCTTGCATGCCTGAGTATTTTCTGAATGTCAGATTGCAGTCCAACCTGTCGTATCCAAGACGGCGCATTCTGCGAGTAACTCCTCTTTTCTGCAGGTCTTACGGGAAAACTGACAGCTTCTCCATTCTTGCTATTCAAATCGATGCATCCTAAATTACGGAAATTTCCTAACCATGGAACAACGTCGACACCGTATTCTAAGACAGTCAGCATTAGATTAGACTTTTTCTTGGTATCGGCCCAAGAGTAGATGAATCCGTACCAGTCTGTATTCAGCTGACACAATGCTGCCATATTCTCTACCTGGAGAAAATATAAGGTTGTTGTTTCATTCTGGATACCCATGAATTTGTAGGGTTGTGTCCAAGACTCACCTTCAGAGCACCATGTAATAGAACACAAAACGAGGGTATCTTGCCCTCATCAGTTATATCTTCAATATCAGAATCTTCATCCAGAGATATACCATGCATGCTTGAACTCTTTTCAGTGAGCATTGGCAAGATCAAATGTCTTGAAATGGAAGTTGGACTTCCTATATCTGCTACAGAAATAAAACCACATATTTCAATTGTTTTTGAAACTGTCAGCCCTTTTACTATCTCAAAATCTGTCTTCTTTGAATAAGGCTGGAATACAACAATTAGAAAATTGAAGAGGAATGTAATAAATTTAATAGTTGAAAGCATGCTTGATTGAATTCAACTTACAATTGGAGGTGGTGAAAGTAGGATTCGAGAGCCAAGGTGACCACATTTCAAGTATCCTTGGAAAGGCACGTAATTCGTTTCTGCTAAATTCTTGAAGCAGTTTATGACAGACAGTTTTGACAGCTGCCCCTCAGGAGTTAGTAAGATACTTTGGTTCCCAGCTAAATCCACTAGTTTTTGGTACAGAGATAGAGAGCTCACCAAGGTAGGGTCTTAAATGAGAAGTTCCATAAATTAGAATCTCTATTGTACAAGAGGAAGCACTTCTGAATGGAATGTTACAGGAAAATCATTTCAAAGATATTTACAAAAGATCACATAGTTTGAGAGGAAATTGATGATTCATTGAAAATACTCTGCTGCCTTTATTGTTTTTCAGCAAATTTGATGCAGACATCAGGTGAATTCAAGGTATTAAAGTGAAAAATTTATGAAGCAATTAGAGAAATTTATTATGAGGCATAAAAATTTTGCCTGCAAAATCTGCCTTTGAAAAAGATTACCTTCTTACAATTGCTAGACAATTGCACAAACTAGGTTTATTTTGATATTTTGAATGATTAATTACAATGTACCTACCATCAAATCATAATTTGATTCAAAGTCTAAAGAATTGGCGTGTGCATAATTTGATTCAAAATCTAAAGAATTGGCGTGTGTTGGAGCAGAAAGGCAAGGGGGAAAGAGAATCATCTCAATAATAGTATTTACTTACCTGAGTGACTTGCTAAACAAACCAGAATCAACTTTCCTGGATAAGTAAAAGGTAGAGGGAAAGGATTGGCTTCCCTTGGAAAGTTCAGAGAATTTAGTGAGTCACTGAGAGACATAGGTCCAACCCCTGGATTTCCATCTGTGATCAAAATAACTTGACATGCCGTCGATGTTCCCCATTCAGAGATGACAATGTTATTTACACCGTGCAAGGCTGATTCTATGCAAGTCTTGTCACATTCTTCAATACTCTGAAGCTTTGCTCGTATCAAATCATAATCTCTTGTGAATGGACAAACAATCTCATAGAGTGAAGAAAATACAATCTGAAAAGATCATTACAATAATGTGAAATGGTAATTCTGACAGATTTGAATAAGTTATAGCTGGAGAAAGAGGCATACCAGGGAGACAAACTCGAGTTTTGAATGAGTTTGTAGATAGTTTAGCAGCGTATGTATTCCATGGATGGCTAGATGATGTCTTGTGAGCTGTTCATTTTGGGATCCTTCTCCTTGATTAGATCCCACAACAGTTCTTCTCATGGAGAGAGACACGTCGAGAGCTATCACTGTCGGCATTTTTCTCTTTTTCTTCTTTTTGTTTTCCTCAACTTGCCGGGAGTCGGATCAGGTGTTTGTAGGTTACATACTTGTAAACAATGATGGGTGATTGATCCGAGAGGATTCGAATGTAAACGCACATGCAGTTGTGCTTTCTTGAATTTTGGGGATCTCACAATGCCGTCAGCAGGTCAGCATTAAGTTTTTGTTATGTCATTCAATGTTCAAATCAAGTCTTAAATTCAATTTCAATTATCAACAACAAGTCAACAAAACAAATTTAAAATTTGAAATTTTGCGGCCGTCTGCTAATACGCCCCGCGTGTAGGCCCTCGGTGTGTTGGCGGAGAGGCCATCAGGTGCTTTAGTCTGCTTTTCCAACCCTGAGCCCGTGAATCGTGTCCATCGTTTGCCTTTGGCAGATTTTCGTGTGTGTAATAATGTTCAAATTCAATTTAGAACCTTGTTATTTCCTATCTCATCCTATTCGCACGGGAATTTCAAAATGAATAACTGTTCCCAATAATCATGTAAAAGGCACTTTTAGGAAACGAATTGAGTGCATGTAACTGGGGTTGGGCAGTTTTTTAATACAATTTGGTGTGTGTAATGGGAGTACCTAATTAATTCTTAATTTTCTAACAGTAAAAATGTTGAGAGGTATTCACGTTTTGTTCACGAATTGTTATACTTTTAATTTACCTGTAAAAATTCAGACTCGGACTATGATGGATAAGACTCAAAAAAAATTGTTTCGTAGTCGTGTGCTAGCTCACTTTGAAAAAGCTGCAAAAACTATGGAACCACCTCATAATCATCAACCAGAGCAAGGACTTCAGAGTGCAAATGGATTTATTATGCCTGAGCGTAAAGATATGAATATTCAAGAAAAATTGGATTCTATTTGTAAGACCATAAAGACAATACCAAAGATTAAGGATCGTCTGATAGAAACAGACTGTATAGCAAAGTTGGATGTAGCATGCCTCTCAATCATGGATTATTTAGAACCAGCAGAAATTCTAGGTTTGCTGAATTCTTTATCAAAGATTTTGGAATCAAGAGCAGTATGTACACGTTTTTATGCAAAATCTGTTCCTCATTTGATACAAGCTGTGAGAAAAGGACATTTGAGTGATACTGAAAAGATTCAATTACTATTTTACATTTCTTCATTATCAGCCAAAGGCGCTCCATTTGTGAACCAACTGCAGTTCTATCTCCCAGATTTGGAAAAATTGCCTCTGTTTGAAAAAATTATCTTTGCCTCATCTTATTACAAGACTTCTGTGCCCCTACCAGATAGACAATGTAAAGTATTCAGAGAAATTTCTGAAAGCGAATGTCAAGAGATGATTGCAGATACGAACTTTTTCTTTTCACTCACTAATACTGTGGAGATTATCAAACCAGGAAAAGCATGGATTAATGAGTTGACTAAAGCAATGATGAAGTCATCATTGAACTTTAAGACTGTGACACAATTATTAAATATGTATGCAAGAACTCTTACGTACGAACCAGATTTGATTGATCAGTTAGCTAAGAGTGCTTTTTCAAGACTTGATCGGAAACGGCACAGTAGTGTAGGAATCAAAAATCTAGATAGCTTCTTGTGGTGTATAAGCTATCTTGGTTTCCTCTTGAATAAAACAGAGAAAATTCTCTTAAAAAAAGTGATGAGGGAAAAATTTCAAAAATATACCAGAACTCAAAATTTACCAGTTCTTGTGAACAGCCTTCTAAGTTTGCATATGCTTCGTTGCTGGGATAAAGAGGTAAGCAAAATGACGTTTTATTCTGAAATATGACTTTGTTGTGGAAAGCGAGAACAAGAATACAGGTTTTCTAATCTATGAATCTTTGCAGAACTTCTTACACTCTTTATGCATTTATTCTATTCAATTCTGAGCAGAAGCATCATGTATTTCAGAACAATCACCTTCAAATTCTGTGTTCTTGCAGCTTCAATAATCAAAGATGAATGTTGAATCACCTGAAACACAAGTCAGGAGTGTCATGAATAGTTTTGAATAAATTGGTCTGTTTTCAAATCATCCATTAGATGAGTTTTTGAATTTTAATTTTTTATCCATATTGATGAACTAGAGTATTAAAGATTTATCCAAAATTGTCTTTGTTGAAAAGAACCATCTAAGTTGTTTGAAGAAGGATCTTTGTGAAGTCTTTGGTTGACCCCTTCACTGATGTTACATATTTTTTCATTGAATTTTTTCAGTGCATTTGCAATAAATATCATGTAATGATCAGTACCAGTCTGAAATAATGTCTAAGAAACATCTCGACATTCGGGGATAGTACTTACATAGCATTAATCTCAAAAACCCTCGACGCCCACCAGTTAGATCTGGAGAAAACTCAGTTTTTTCAACGCCTGGTTCATGTGTATTTGTTCCAATTTTCACCAAAATGATGGGCTTATTGAGGAGAGTAGGTATAATTGTTGAGATGCCCCCCCCCTCTTCCCTCTTAGAGAGGGTCCTTCCGAAGATTACAATTACATATCTATGAACAGTTGAATGGGAAGAATACATTCGGAAAATGTAACCATTCAAAACTTTCCGGCTGAATTGGTATATGTCGATTCAAGTGCGTAAAAACTTTGTTCCGCATAGTTCAAGCGATAGGTTTCCGACCCAAGCCGAAGGAAAGGGTCGGGATCGTCACGAGGATGTGAAATACGCCGCTACTCTGCCGAAAGAAACAACTTTCAAATGACTCAGGGATTTCAGACATTAAAAATGACTCATTAGAAATTACCCATTAGAAATGAATCATTAGAAAAATCTGATTGAAAAAATGTGCTACCTATATATAATAGCAGATCGGAGACTTCAACGCAATTCATTGATTGTTGAAGATTTTTTCAGATTCTATTAATGAGTCATTTCTAATGAGTCATCTTTTTAGACAGGATGAACGAGATTAGCAGAATGCTTTCTCAAAGTGGTATCATACATCATTGTTTCAGTCATTCATAATCGAGAATTTATAAGGTCAGATCTTAGAAAACTTCGTAATTTCGTGTCCACGCTTAGTTGGACGATTACAACGGCTCAAAGATGATCCAGCGTGGCCATTTTCATCGCAAGTTGATGATTTTCGAAACCTGCGTTCGTCACATCAAGGGTCAAAGAAAGTTCTCAAAAGTTATGACGCGAAAAAGGTCAAAACGTCGGTTTCGTGTCATGTCCAAACCTCAATTTTCCGCGAATGAGCGCAGCACACTTCGCGGTATTGTACTTTTTAGCTCTTGGCAGTCAATTACATTGAAAACCAAGGTGTTACTTGCTAGAAGCTGTCGCTTTGAGACCGAAAAACCATTGCTCAGTCTAACTTACTGAGGTAGACATTAAACATTTTGTCCGTGATAATTCGCTTCTAAATTTTCAAACTGCGGTATCGCCACGCAACTATCACCGTATTCGTTAGGAATTGATCCGGACTGATTCTTCTCAAAGTTGAAGGTTTGAAGGATCTTTAGTACGCCTTGAAGATGCCGAGATCATCTTGAAATGTAAATTTGGGCACTCTCAACTTATGCATCTGAGACGTCAATGTCAGTTTCGTGTCACTCGACTCGAGCGCTTCTTAGGATATTCAAAATTCCGAATCCAAAAAACCCCGAAAATGTCAAAACTCGAATACCTTTTTCCCCTAATGTAAAAATTCTCGAATTATAGAATATCCAAATAGCTATATTTTCAAACAAGTACATGAATTATAAAAGTTTGTGTCAACAATCTGTTCACACGAGTAAAACCAAACAGAAAAGGAACGATAAAAATATTCAAAATATGGTATTATGTAAGACAAGACAGAGAAGGAGATCAGTACTTGTGTGTGAGAGACAAGTTTCACTCCTGCTTTTATAAAATATATCCAGCTATATCTCCAGAATGGATTAATCAATCTAGATGAAATTTCACGAGCATGGCTTTCATATGCCTTCCACTCCTTTCTAACAAATATCTTCTGAATAAAACGGTCAACTTTCACGAAATTTCACGGAGCTTTTTCTTTTACAAAGCATGCATTCTTTCAGAATTTACTATTTATTTTTCCGAGATCTTTGAAGAAGAAGGTCAAATCCCTATCTTTTCCATGTTAATTTCAAATTTTCGATGATTTATAACTCAATCCACATGAAATTCTGGAAAAATTCAGAAAAAACTCGATAGTTTCTGAAATTATGAGCGCTTTGTGTATGTCCTGGGGGATATATGTTGACAGTCGAGAAATGTCATCATTGCCCAGATTTTCAGCATTTTCCGTAACACGTGCAAAGTTTCACGGAATTCTATTGGTAAAAATGCCAGCGAGTGAACCACCTTAGAAGCAATTTTGAGTCGTTCCATTTAACCGAAAAATTTCTTACGAGTTTCGTAAATCATACACTACCGGTCAATAGTTTGAGATCACTAGAAAAACGTTTTTGTTCATCTTCACAGCTGGATAATTCGGAGCCAGTTTGTCGTAGAGGTCTTTTACGTAGCTCAATTTGAATCTCGGAATATGAACTTTCAAATGTGTCATTGCTATTTTTTGACTAATGGACCAGCTTTGAGCGATATGAGATGGAAAAAAGTCAAATTTTCACGATTTCCACAGGTTTTTTTGGCCCCCTGCATTTTCTAGAGGAATAATTGAATCAAAATTAAACCATTTGAAAGAGTAAGTCAAGAGCTTTCATACCCGTGTTTGAAAGTCTTTCTACGTCCTTTCTAGTCGGAGATATGGCTAGTTTTCGAAGAGAAGATTCCTCTCGAGAACAGTTACCATAATCCAGGAGTGACGAGAAAATGTATGACTCGAGGGCTTGCAATCTCTTGTAATTTCCAAATATCTCGCTCGGTATAGATATTTTTCATCAGAAATCATTAAAGTGTCATCCAAATACTAAGTCCTTTCATCATGCCTGAAGCATGGTTACTTTTCTCAAGAGGGATCTTCCCTAAAAAAAACAGCCATATCTTTGACTAGGATGAACTTGGAAAGGCTTCTAAACACGGATTCAAAAGCTCTTGAATGGTTCTTTTAAATAGTTTTAGTTTGATTTTGATTTGATGATTCCTCTAAAAAATGCAGGCGACCAAACAACCTGTGGAAATTGTGAAAATTTGGCCTTTTTCCATCTCATGTCGTTCAAAGCTGATTCATTACCTGGGAAATAGCAATAATACGTTCGAAGACTCATGTTTGGAGTTTCAAAATGAGCTAAGCAAAAGTCCTCTACGACAAATTGACTCTGAGTTATCCAGCTTTGAAGATGAATAAAAAAGTTTTTTTGGTGAGCTCAAACTTTTGACCGGTAGTGTAGCTTTCTAAGTAGCTACAACTTCCTTTATCTCAAATAATTCCATTCCACCAGTTATTTCTGAAACCATTTGAAACGAAAAATTTTGGACGGTCCTTCTTCACCTAGACAATTTTGGGTAATATTTTCGATCAAGACGATTCTGAACACTTTTCGTCTAGCTTTTCTATAAATTAGCTTCTTGAGTGATGTTTAAAACACCTTGTAAGTTTCATTTTGAACATTGGAATAATTCAATAGTAAAATTTGATGAGATCACTTGCTCCAACAAAAATGACTTCTGCTTTCTTTTCTAGATCATTGAAATTTGTCTCAGAAAAAATTTATTCAAAAAAGCAATGAAGAATAAATATTGGAAGAGAAGTACGAGTTTGCAGTTACTAATCTCTCAACTTGGAATCGAATTGAAAATGAAAGTTCCAACTCATCTGCAAGAACCTATAAGAGTCGGTTATGTTGTATCCGAAAATATCAGACATATATTTGATAATGGACTTTCATTAGTTGAAAGAGGAGTGGCCTCATCTGCTATGATTGATTTTCCAATCAATTCCTTGATCATACCAGGGATTACTGTATACACACAACAGGGGTAAGATATCAATTTTTTCAATTTGTAAACCAAACGTAGTCTTAAAGTGGTCCTTTCGTTTTCTTTTCAGCGCATACCATATTGATGTCTTAGATGAATCAACATGTTTCGCAAATACCCAAGTACCTCACGGATTGATGGTCCTGAAAATTCGCCTTGTCCATCACAAAGGATACCATCATTTATTGGTAAATTAATTCGTTTATTCTGATTTCAGTCATAATTAAGCTTCTTAATCCATACATCAATTTTGGTGCAATCAGTGAACTAATGTTTTCAGATAACATCAGATATGTTGAAAGATCCCGTGATGGGAACATCGGAATACATGGCAAAGCTCATGAAGGATTGTTTGGTCTACCGAAATGCAACCACTCATCTCACTAGTTCATTTACAATTTAAATAATGAACTGATGATTTGCGAATGGATTGATCATGAGGCGCGGCAACTTTAAAATTTGTAAAATAGTCAAATTTATAAAAGATAGTAAGTTGTAAGAAAGTGTCAATAGTTGATGATTTCTCCGACCTTATAACCCGATGTAACAGTTACATACCATCACAATGACAGATAATCTTTTAATATTACTGTGAACTGGGACCAGATCGTGAAGGGTTCAAAAGATCAGGGAATAGAATGACTAAACACGACGATATAGTCACTCGGTAGAATAAGAACTATGGATGAGACCCTTCAGAGTCATGATTTCGTCCGATAAAATATAGTCATTCGAAAATTTCTATCTAGTTTTGGGATTTATTATTTCATGGCAGCCTTATTTCATCGGATATTGAAGTTATTCAATATTGTTCCAAGTATAATACTACACTTACAACTAGTCCATGTGCAAGAAATAATACGCGGATGCAGAGAATATTAGAATTATTAGCTACGCTGGGTGCTCGTCAAACTTTGAATCGCGCACATACTATATATGCGAGCTTTCCCATAAAAGCTCGTTCTTCAATGAAGAAAAAATCATTCACTCTCAGTGTACGTCAGCTCAGTTGAGAATTCAAGCGTACACCAAGAATTAAGTTATTTATCGATCTTCGACTTCCAGTCACTGATAAGGTACATCCAATTATAATTTTGGAAAAAAATCACACCGTGGCTCCATCCAATTGCAATATAACTCAAATTATTGTTGTTTCACGCGCTATATTCGCTCTTGTGAGCTATAATAGTTCATCACACGTATCATGAATTACAAAACGTCAATCGAGTGTCGCTTATGGGAAAAGATTATCATTCGTAAGAGTGAGTAGTTTTGCCTGGGCACAATCCTCTCCAATACCCTAAAGGAGTCGTAACAATTTTTAGTTGGCTCATTCAGATTGCTAGTCCCAAAAGTCGTTAATGGTGCACAAGTCTGACGATTAATTCCTTGAGAAACGGACGGATCTGTGCCAGAACGGTGTAATTACAATTCAGATTTTTAACAAATCGAATTAGTACTTTGGACGCCACTGGGGCTGTTTACCATCGTTCGGAATGATTTTTTCTGGATCATACAGATGGGCTATTCCTCAACAAAATGCTGTAGGAATGATCATCCTAAAAGATAATAACCATCCCGAGTGGCATCCAAAACACTGACTCGGTTTTTCAGAAAGCCAAAATGTAATTACACCGTTCTGGCCTGGAGCCGTCCGAATGTACTCTACAATCTTCATCAGACTTTTAAAATTCCCGCTCTTCCTGACTGCTTTCACAAAACTGGTCGCCACGCGTGTATCAGAAATCACGTGACAATGGATTTAGCGTTGTAAAATCTTGAATTGAAGATGCGCTATATCTCGGAGTCCCAAAAAACTCAAAATTTTCAGCCAAAGGCTAGAATATATATTCTTTATTTGATGCAATTCATTCAAAGCGTACTCATCTCCCCGATCTTCTCAATCGCAATCGGATCGCCGGAGTAGGGATCATATCGTATCATACGTGTAATGTACTACTCAGACTGGAGAAAACGGTAAAGTGTTATCGTATACACAGCTGGAGTAGCGGGGAGAGAGCAAGCGAGGAGAAACGATGATCTGCAATGCCAGTTCGGCTTTGGGAAGACGAGTGACTGTTAGTATGTGCAGGATTTCACGTGCGAAAATTTGGCCCATACTTACCTGAGTGAAACACAATGGCAAAACGAGTGCAAAAAATGATTGTTCAAGCTTACAGTTCTGTACAACCCTGTTGTAACAGACGTATCCTTTTAGATATTTTTCATATATAGTGTCTTATCTTCGATTACGAAGGAATGAGTAACAACTTGATGTCAAAAACCTCGAGACCTCTTTCGAAGTCATCATTATTATTTTTTACTCTTGCAAATGTTTGAATAATCTTTGCAAGCAAAAGATTTTGTAACTATAGGAAAATCTATGAATGGGTAATTTTACGTATCCGTCCTTAACTCAAAGAATTGAAATCGTGGCAGAATTTTCAACAACAAAGTCTTGCAGACAGAAGCGTAAGTGGCTTGGGAAAATTCCGTAAACAGACAAACACTATCTCGTCAGCTCACGAATCTCAGATGACTTTAACGTTTGATCCATTTGTAAACAGTGATAATGTAGTGCCCCCTCGTACCGGCCCTGACAAATGTTCGATCACTTCGATCATTCAAATCTTGATCGTTTGATTCACGTGAAAAAGAAGTTTCTAAAGGTCATCACTCTGTTACCTTGTTCAATAGAATGACCATCGGGATATTGCAATGATGTCTCATCGACTGCCCGTACTCCGTATTCCCCGAATGTTCATCGCATTTGAACGAAATCAAAAAGGATTGGAAATAATCAATGAGTCGATACGTAATGTTGAAACTCAAGCTCATGCTGGTATTTGATCTCGTGCGAAAGTGGAGAGAAAATAACATGGAATCTGCGTAATGATGGGCGAGAAATCAAATTAATTGATGCAGTATTGAAGGAAAAGTCGTGAGGCGCACATTGAAAATTCATACCGCAGGATCTTGGGTAGAAAATTGATCACAATCAAAATTCGTTAATTTTTAGATGTTCAAGAAATACTCATGATTAGTTGATAATTTATCGAGCTAGTGATCAAAATCTTGACAAAGGTTGCGCAGAAACGGCAAAATCCCACAGGCATTTCGTCGAGCACGAAGGCGGTCAAAACTCAATTAAAGTGTGGCGCTTTCGGTCTTAACCCGTTCACTTTAGAACTGACTCCCGGCACTTGCAATCACTTTCTGATGGTCAAAACAGTGAATGCTATAGTGCCAGACGTTGAAAAATGGGAAGATTAGCGATTCGAAAATTTTTAGGTTTTCATTTTCTTCCTCACAAACGAAAACCTGCTGGAACTCCATTCGTGCGCCAACACAATTCAATACAATGTCGAGAAAATTCTCTGCATTTTTTCAGATTTTTCCCATGCTTTTATCAAAATTTATCACGGAATAGCACTTGCCCAAAGCAGAACTGGCACTCAAAAGAAGTAGAATCAGTCTTCCGGCAAATGCTTCGCGCACTCGTGCAAGCTCTATTACAAGCGTTTGCGACTCTTTACACCATCTCGCTCAGGGTACAAGCGATTTTTCAATCTGGACTGATATCACCGAAAGCTAGAATCGAGGCTAAAATTCTGTACCCAATATTTTCAACAATTTCTGAAATTCGAGTCTCGGTCCACTCCCTCATCTCCTCAATTACCCACGTTACGCTCGAGCAAAACTACGTTCAATTTGTAAAATTTGTAGCCACTTTCAAATGGGAGGACGCCCTAAACCTGGAGTGCCGGCTCACCGCCGACGAGGTGATGGCCCGCGACCAGTTCCGCACCTACTGCCAGGAGAGATTGCTTCCGCGCGTGGTGGAGGCGAATCGTCGGGAAATCTTCGACAGGTCCATCATGAAGGAGCTCGGCGACATGGGGGTGCTCGGATGCACCGTCAAGGGCTACGGAGCCGCGGGAGTGTCCAATGTCGCTTACGGCCTGCTCACGAGGGAGATCGAGGCGGTCGACAGCGGATACAGGTCCGCCCTGTCCGTGCAGTCGTCCTTGGTGATCGGAGCGATCGACACCTACGGCAGCGACGAGCAGAAGGAGAAGTACCTCCCAAGGCTCAGTAAGTGGTGAACTTGTTCAATTTTATTAATGAGAATTTTGAGAAGCAGATTTTCATGAAATCTAAGGAAATGATATGAAGGCAAATGGAGGGTTATTGTTTTTAAACACCATTTCGTCGTGTACTGTTGCTCACGAAAGGATTTTTTTTGACATCTGGCAGTTGCTGGGGACCTCGTTGGGTGTTTTGGATTGACGGAACCAAACCATGGAAGTGATCCTGCGTCTTTGGAGTCTCGTGCTAAATACGATTCCTCGAAAAAACTGTACAAACTTAGTGGCAGTAAAACATGGTATGCTCGAAATTTTCACACGACTCTTGTATTCTACATAGCTCTAACATCTTGTTAGGGCTCAATAGTTGGCGCGAAAATTTTTTTCTCAAATCTTTCGAATCCTGTATTGAAGGGAATTGGACATCGAAGTGAATGAACGATATTGCAAAATATTCCCTGGAGGAGATCCTCAATCGTCTTCGAATTAACAAAATTT
>JAPYYZ010003743.1:0-11309 GCA_030522705.1 Eretmocerus eremicus
CCTCCAACTATTGATTGGGGTTGCAGGATTCAAAAACCTACGGAGAGTCATTCGATGATCATACTTTTCTTGTATATGTTACTTTGATTTTCAAGAGAATTGTAAGATGGTGTATCGCGGAGCAGCTACATGGGCCTATTGATTTTTATTCTGTATCGTTATTTTCAGTAACATATATAATCTATCCAGTTCATATTGTTCGAGAACTCTGAATAAGATATAATACTACAGTAATATTGATTCTTTATCCCAGTTACTCAACCTCTTAATCTCTGACCAAAGTTGAGCTCGCCCGTGATTCAAAACATGGTGATGACTAGTTTATTTACACCTGATACTCAAGATCTATGAAATTCTGTAAATATTCCCGAATCGATTCACGTAGTGTCATCAAACATTCAGTAACGTCAAATTTGAATTATCACAATTTTGCTGCTCACAATTTGACATATCCAATCAAATTGCGATGCCCATGAGAGAGACCAGCAGTTTTAAGATAATTATGGCATCGTCAGTTGAAGAGATCGATCGATGAATCTCTTGAGCAAGGATGAGTTTTATTATTGTTAACTGTGGAATGGACTTGACACTTTTCTCAAATTTCAGATGAGAAAACAGCGCAGTGGTGGATGCAAATGGGGAAAGAGCTACGCCAGTTGAACAAAAAATCGAAGGGAAATCACGCCATCGAGACATCAATACCCTGCTGAATGCTCCAAACATCGTGCTCCGAGGTAATTGCTGATGAAGACACCTGCAATACCGGCGCCCGAATCTCAACGGAACGACAGCAACGGGAACCTGGAGCCACAGCGAGCGATTTCGACGGCGACACTCCATTTTTGCATAATACACGCATTCACATTCCGCACTTTATGAGAATACGCTCGTACATCCCCTTTGTATTGCCTGGAGGCGACAGTATTCTAATCTTAGAGTCAGGGAGTAAAATGTTTATCAAGCGTCCAGGAGGAGAATGTTGATCGGCAAGGCGAGCCTCGCCGGGGACATGGTAAAAATTGTCCAAGCAAGACGGACGACAGAGGAAAGATCTCGCTATTCTTCTTTTTCCTCTTTAATTGATTTTATTCCAATGTTTTGATGACGATTGCGGTCACGAAAAATTGGTAGAGTTAGACGTGCGCGTGGTGGATGTTTGCGTGAATGTGCGCGTGTGCGTGTACCCGGGCGGAGAGGGCAAGTTATCAGATGCGACGATGCCTAGCATCCAGCATGTGAATTGAATGAAAGATTCTAATGATATTTGTACATATTGAGAGAATTGAGAGAGCAGCAGGCAGTCATTGATTTTGTCGATTGCAACAAAAATGTATTGTCAGAGTTAGATGTGGGCAACGTGCGATTCTAATAAATATATGGATGAGTCATTTTTTTGTTGTAAAGAGAATGGTCTCATAAATCCAGATATTATTTGAGACAGCATTTCGAGCAAGAATTGGAGCTTTAATATTTCTTCACGCCTTGGGAAAATTGTTCCATCATTCAAATAGGTTGTGCTATAAAATTATCCCCTTCATTGACAATCATACATTTTAATACATGCACAAGATCAAAAGATCCCATGAAGATATCATTGTGAAAAGTTGAAGAAAAATGCTGTAACAGATAGTTGCAACTTGGTAAATCATCTTTTCTGAATTAAAAGAGAGAAAACTCATTTCAAACGTCTCTCGTAAATATTAACAATTCTCATGAACTCTTTCAGCATGATAAACTCTTGATCTAAGAATCAACTCTTGATTGACTTGTTTGTAACCAGAGTTTTTTGTCTCAATATGCAAGCATCGAGCATAGCAGAGGAAGTTTCGAGAAAATTATTGTGATGAAGTATCTCTCCTTTTATTTTCGTGTAATACATCGATGATAGCATCCATGATGCTAGAGTATTCAAATAAGCCTTTGAATTATCACCAATTGACAGTATTTACTTTGGGTCAAATGATCTCTTTCAAAATATTCTATCCTTATTGGAGGTCTTCGTAATCTCAAATATCCACTTTATAATTGTCACTAATCAGTATCTGCCTCACGATTGAAGAAATTTTGCTGCATTGTTATAATACTCTTTCAAACTCCTGAACAATTATTGTTTTGGGGGATTACTGACGTTGCGATGTGAAGTATTAAGCTGCTTCCATTTGTACCCATTCAATCGAATGGATGAATCGAGAAACCGAGCATAGATATACTCAGACGGTTAAGGGGACGAGGGAAATTCAACTCGAAATATATTGGCTTACAAAGATGATTATTTTTAAATATAACTTTGAGGCGTGAATTTTTAATTTTACCCATTGACTGAAACAATCATTGATATTTTGATGGATAGTCTTATCGTTACATAATATTTCGGATGATTTGATTGTTAGAGCGAAATCTATGTGTGAAGTTGCACGACAATTTTAGACTGAAATGTAAAGTTTAGTTACATTATAATTTCAAAAAATCGCTGTTCGCCGTTTCAGGCTTATTTTAAAATACTTGAACTTGGAAGAAGGAGAATAGAGAGAAATTGTAGGAGAGTGAAGAAGCTAATGAACAAAAAATCACATGAAAGAACGAGTCGGAAACTACGAATTAATTGTTAAGAATAGATAGACTGAAGGAAAAAATTCACGAAAGTGATGCTGATCTCTAAATTAACCAATTGAAAAATTTGTGATGTTCTTCAAGATGTAGTGAGAGAATTGAACGGAAAAAGATTTGTGTAAGAGAGGATAGGAGTCCGGCTCGTCAAAGTTGGAAAACTCAATATTGGAAGTTGAGATAATTCGTAAGACAATGAATTCTGGGAAATTTAGTTTCCAAAAATTCAACTCATTATTTTTCGTGAGTACTCTTAATGATTCATTTGAGTACATTGCGGAAACAGAGATATGAATGGATGTTTTTCGAGGGAGGGATTTGAAAGTTATGGGAAGCTCGATCTGCTAACAAAGTATCAATAGAAAGCATCTCATTGTTCTCGGACTTCTCTTTGTGCTATCGTGGTATATTTGCTGTCGAGGAAATAACTCAATATAATTAGAATGGTGGCTCCTTGTTAGATTTGGATATTTTTTCCTCAAATTTTAACATCATTTTAATCCATTCATACTCGAGAATTGATACGGCCCTTATCGCAGTCATAAAATTGATTTTTTCAATCTATTCTGTCAGCTTGATAAACTTTGATGGATTTTGGCTCTTCAATTATGATTTCTCAGGAGCTGAACAAAAATGTACATCGAAAGTTCACAAAATAGCGAAACACCGATGATTCAGTAATCCTCAGCTTGATAAGAGGTCTAGATTTTCATGGGATCCATTGGGTTTGGCTAATACTCTCAAGTTTCTCCACAGCTCATGAATATTCACCATCCCTGTGTACCCCTTACTACGGAAAATTTATGTCGGTTATTAACTTTTCGTGTATCGATACTCTTGAGGAATCTTTCACGACCACTTTGCGTTAAGAATGATTGATACATGACACATTCAATCATTGTTAATGAAATACAGCCCGTCAATTTATTCGAACGAAAAATGTTCCAAAAGCCAAGTTCGATATATTTGCAGTGCGATTCCGCGTATTCAGAAAGTTGAGTCAATTGAACATTTTCACCTTTACCACCTATGTAATCTCGTGTCTTTGGATTCTTTTTCATTCTCCATAGCCTGCTGAGACTGAAGGAGTAATTATGATTGGATCACACTCAGCCCTTTGTTCTGTCCAAATCATCTAGGAGTTGCAGGTGGAATGAAAAATTCCCGGCTGATTTGCAATAATAAGAATCTCATCTTCATGGCGCAATACACTCACTAATACATGCCTTCAGCCCTCTATCCTCGAAATATGACTAAACGGATGGGAAAGAGAATGATTCATTATCTGATTGTGGAGACCGACAATGTATGAGAAGTTTTCAAGAAATAGTTGCGCGAAAATTTAAAAAACTGAGGATTTGGTAAAATTTGTATTATTCGATTCTAATGAAATACTTCCGTCTTCTCTTGAGCCTTTACCATCATAACGTGGATTTCATAAGCCCAAACTTCTTCAATCAATCCAATTCTATCGCAGAGTATTAGAACGAACAAGGTCAAGCCAGTAAAATGGAGAAAACAAAAAGAATAAGAGAAAATATACCAAAAAAATTGAACGTGTTCATGTAAGTATGCAATGATGAGCGATTAGCGCTCATCATTACTAAGAAAGAAACATAATAAGATTAAATACCTTGAAAGAAGAGCCGCGTGTTTCTTATCTGTCGTTTACAAGAAATTCCTCCTCAAGACATCTCATCGCTTTGATTGTTTAGATGAAAATTATTTAAAGAAAAATATTACAAAAAAAAAGATATGATGAAGAGAGCAGCGTGAGCCTCAAATGGACGTATAGTAGAGTTTCGAAAGCAATCAGTCACGAATTACTTGTGAAATGCCGAACTCGAATGAGTCCCTCACATCTTGAACTTGTTGTCACCATCTCTCAGGACATAATATCCATAGCTTCGATTTTGTTACAGCAAATACAAAAAATGTAACAGAGTAAATATGTACATTTGTTGTATTGGAATGCCGTAATTTCTCAATTTATTGCGAAATACGTCAATTTCACTATTCACGTAGATGGTTGATTTTTTGAATATTCGTGATAGACTGGAAAATCGAATCGAATTCCATCCAGCCTAAGGATGGATCGACTCTCTCCATTTCCATTTTAACAGTGATTGGTCGTTTCGTTTGATTTCTAACCAATCACCTAATAAATAATTGTTCAATTCGCATTCTTAAGCGCGTGGTGATACTTCGGAGAAAATGTGCGGTCCTTTTCTCAGTTGTATAGTCGCGTGATTCAAAACCTCGGTCTGTATTATTATTTGTTTCTTGTCTACAGTATAAATCAGAGAAACAAAATAAAAAATCGATGTGAGAGACTTATAGGAGAACGCCGCATGTATGCATGCTTGGATGAATTTAATGATGTATGGATGGTGCATGTACGCGGAATTCATTTAAAAGTGAAACACCGCAAGAGGCTCCGGCACTAAGAGCATTTAATCAACCGTAGAGAGATGCTTAATGGATATTCAGAGGAAAATCTAAAATCTACAAAAAAAGCAAAATAATTGTACCGATTCCACTTGCGAAACAGAAAAAAGTGAATATGATGTTGATAACACAGTAGTATCAAAGAATGTTCGAATGAATATGTACGAGTCCATAAAAAGCAGAGAGCATGAACGATAAATGTGAATGAATTCATTCACCTAGTAGAAGACGGTCACAAAGAAGAGTTCATAATAATGATCACCTCGATGGAATGGAGACGAAAGGGAAAAATGATCGATACATTTTATACTTTGCGAGTATTCATGTACATTGTGATAATTAGTGGAATAATTGGTGATGCAAAAAGTGGACAAAGGAGTGTATGATTTTTGTAATCTTTCTTAAGGATAGGAGTTTAATCTTTCCCTTTTCGTCAGAAAGATAAAGAAACGAATTTTTAAACATTGAACATGTGCAAGAGGTAGTGTAAAACACCATCAACCAATGCGTTTTTAGAACAGTCAACACTATAATAAGATACCCGTTGCAAGCTAATTGCCATTAAAATTGAGAAAAAGCTGGACAAGTCCGATCAAATTGAATATACAATAATTGGTGATCGAATGAACTCGAGTGGACAAAGAGGGAAAGTAGTCATGCCCACCCTCCGAGTTAATTGTAATGATATTATGAGAGAATTCACGAAACGGAAGCCGAATGGTCGAATGAACGAAATAACCTGGACGATCGAGAGAAGAATCTTATATATTGTACATACGTTATATAACTACATGTGTCTTGTATGATTGCCGCAAGTATGAAATGATATTCTGTTGATCAAATACAATGAAATGGCGACGATCATAATGATGATTTTCTCTGCTCAGGCAGATTCAAATAAAATTTGTGGAATACTTATCAGGAATCTTTTTGATTACGGTTCCTCCCCGTCCAACTTCTCCTCATACAGCATTCTCACTATCAACTTCCATCCATTGGACATTTTTATGATCTTGAGCCGAGGGATTTTTTCAAGAGTGTGAATAATGGCTGAGAAAGAACCCATAGTTTCAATTATTCATAAGAATCAAAATGTTGAAATTTTGGAAAAAAATCCTGTTATGATATCCACAGTAACTTTCATTATCGCTAGCGATTTTCGTGTAAACTCAGTTTAATTGTAACTTCAGTGAAAGTCCTGATTGAGCACACCCGTCAAAATCGCCCGTGATATTTGGTCGAGATTCTCAGACATTCTAAAGTCATTCGAAATAAAAAAAAAGTGGGAGAGGATTTCATAGCAAATTCATCCTATTGATTAGAAAACAGCTGTCTAGAAGAGATTTTGTAAAATAAAGTCGCAAAGAAATTAAGTTTGAGTCTTTATCATACGCCTTTCACAACTCATTTTGTCATTTTACTAAATTAAGATTCAGAAAGGAGAGCGCCTGAGCGTCATGTAGAGAAACGTAAAGTGCCGATGACGGACTCTCCGGATGAGCTGTAAAACTCAAAAATGAGGAGTGACTCATGGATCCGAGCCTATCAGGACGAGTATGTTGAGAGCGTCGACTAGGATTTGGAAGTTTACGGGTATGCAACGCATACAGGGTGGTCGTGTGCAAATCTTTGGAGTTCGTGACGATCCGTAACGTTGAGCCAGGCATCGGTCCAAGAGGAACTTTCGAGGAACTCGTTTGACCAGTACAAGAGTTTTTGTTTCTACTTCATTCTACTCATTCTTCATTGCCTCGTACGCGAGTTCTTGTATTTTTCAAATTTCCTTTCGTTGCGTCGAAAATGTTGTGCGACTGACGATATTTGAAAGAATCAGCGCTTGACCAACTTATCTTTCCGCTCTTATCATCACTGCATGGCTAGATTTTCTGTCACGCGCGCTTGAAAATCGCGCATGGAAGATTTCGAGCAGATGATTTTTCTTTGAAAATATTACGTAGGAAAGTGAATTATATCTCGTAATCTTATTGTCAGCATTTTCCCGGAATATGATCAATTTTGGATTCAGCAGGCCACCGAAAACTTTCTAAATTCCTTCGGTCGAATCTTTACTCATCCAATTCACTGAAAGGCATGTGGGGAACGAGAAAGTGATTCTTCCTCGTTTATTGAGGAGTCGAGTGAAAATCGTAGTTTTTCTATTTGCAGAAGCAATGAAGAAATATGAAATACGCAAGCTGGTGATTTCTTTGAGAATTCTAACGAAAAATGGATGTGAGAGAGTAGGCACATAACCACGCGAAAGCCAGGTACGTGCGAAAGTTTTTCAGCACATCAAGGACAAGAGTCTGAATAATGACCTCAATAGCACCGAGTGCTTCGATGAACCCAATCAGACTTATGGCTGGAATGCGAGACAAGGACAATGAAAAAGTAGCCGGGATATACGGCCCCATAGGTTGACTTTTGCCACTTCCCCGGAAAAAGGCTGTGAGCGCTGAAGTTCAAACCTCTCAAAGCTCATACCAATACAACTCGCCGACCAAAATGATCGACGGCAGTTGTAAATGATTTTTTTAAAGTTGGTCTTCGCACTATCTATATTTTGAGTTATTGTTGATCGGATTCGCGTGTAGGGACGATTCAGGACGTCTATTTTATCTTGAAGTGATGCGGTCACTCTTGAACTCGCCCTGGGCTAATCGGGTCTGTTTTCTACGAAAACGGTGAGAAATCGTCATAGTTGATCAAAGTGAGATAGGGCGAGTGACCCCAATCTCGTAACACTAAGCAGCTTTTGGCCATAATTTCTATGTATCTCAAAAATTTCCAATGTAGCTCATCTCACTTTGAAGTTCATCCTAAACCTTAGGAAATAAACTGAATAACACCTTCGATACGGCTATGATTATTAGGAGCGTCATTAAATTTTCATGGTCAAATTTAACAATATGACTGGAATACGAGTAATTTTTCTCATTTTTACCTTCGATTATTAATAGCGATATTACATGTAATATGAGTAGAACTTCATTCGTACTGCAAAGATTAATCGATATCATTGAGACCATGTAATAATTTTTTCAAATGCAGGGCAATGAGAGTTTTTTGGAGGAGTTTTCGGTGACGATGTGTGGATGCAAAGAATTTAGTCAGAGGAATAATACTATGGAGGATGGTCAAGGCCGTTCTGTAATGACGGGTTGACTTCGGTCGCCTTGTTTTCTGTGATTTTTGATATTGTGATATAATATCATGATATAATATCATGATAAGATCTCTAATATCGATTTGTGATATCTAATAAATAAATAAATTTCTAAAGAAGTTGATAGAGAACAGCGGATTATGACTGTGTCATTGTTTCACACATCAAGACGCGCAAAATGAGCACATATACTTTTAAACGATTTAAATTCAAAAGACGTAAGCCCACAAATCGGGATGAGGACTGAGGTGTATTGGCCTGAGACAAACAACCCAGTTCACGGCCCCAAAGAATTGATAAATTTGAGGATAATATGGAGTTGGATCATTCTTCTTTCATTTGCATACTCTCGTTTTCTGATTGCAGTATCATATGGCACAAGTAAAGCGGGACGCGGCTTTGTCAGCGGCACAGAATAATCGATAATTTCTAAAGAGTCCAGAACGCGTTGAATTAAAAAAAACTCACTATAACGGCTGCGCTTATTGGTCCACACATCCTAATAATATTGAAGTCACGTTTGATGGAAATTTTGGAATACGATGTGACAGGCTCAAATCGGTCGATCGCCCATCAAACGGTCGTATGCACTGTAGTACCTATACCTATAGGTATAGTACAGCTGCTTGCCCACGGCCCAGCTGACTAATCAAAACACTCTGACATAACCTAACACGTACGCAGTTGTACGCAGTCATGCGACCTTTCAGAGCACGATCATTTATTGAATTACGAATAAATTACATCTTGTTCTCGCTCACGTGAAAGCGTTCGCAATTTGTTTGTCTTCCTCTCATTTCTTCCGTAACGATAGTTTTCCACGAATATTAACAACATGGGTACGAGAAACGAGAAGACTGATCAGATGCCAATGAAGCGCGTGATTTTAATGGCTTGCGGCAGATATAATCCACCCACGCATATGCATTTACGAATGTTTGGTGAGTTCAATGCTATTTTATTCTCTACCTGATGGAAGTCAATTACCCTCAAGATTTCTTGAACTTCAACCCCGTCCCGAATAGTGTAATGTACAACAACCATTTCTCAAAGTTTTTCACAGCGTGATAATACATATTCGTGTAATCCTTATTTCCTTGGATTCAACTTATCCATTTTAATACTTATCAGATGAAATTTGAATCACTATTCCAAATCCCATTCAAGGTCCAAATTTCAAAGACAATCGTACAATGATTTGATTTATGAAAAAATGTGAAAATTGACAATTTCTTGTCATATCAGCTCCTCTTGTGTTCTGAGACAATATTCTCGAAGCTGGTTTAACATCAATTGGAATAATTTACCGAGCAATGTCAGAGAGGTAAATGCGTATCTTCCCTTCAAACGTGCCGCCATGCAAAATATGTGTGACTACTATTGATTGTAATAATATAATCTAAGATGGTAATAGTTTTTGTACTCTTAGTTATTACCCTATAGGTTATTTCTTGTTTTGCTGAGCGTCTCTCATTTTTCTGATCACTCTGTAAAGGGCTTATTGCCCGTATATTGTTTAAAATAAAATAAATAAATGAATAAATTTCAATTTTGTTTCAGAAAGAGCGCGAGATCATTTACATTCAATACAAAGTTACAAAGTGATCGGAGGTATTATATCACCTGTCAGTGATTGTTGTAATAGTGAAGATTTAGCCACTAGTGCTGTGAGATGTGATTTAGTGCGCTTAGCCATACAAAATAGTACTTGGATTCGGCTGAGTACTTGGGAAGCTTGCCAAAATACTTCTAGGAGTGCACGAGATACCTTGGAATACCATCAGGATCATTTGAATTCCTTCTTACATAACAAATTAATTGATAATTCCAAAATTCAAGACATTGAATGGATACCTGATGATGTCAAAAATAATGCAAAAGATGAGTCATTGATTCAGATTAAGTTACTCTGTGGCTCAGATTTACTTGAGAAACTTGCAGTTCCTGGGTTCTGGCCAGAAGATGATGTAAGTCACTAAATCTTTGGAGGATTACTCCTACAATGTGATAACTAGTGATTTCATGTTATAGATTGCAGCTGTTGTCGGAAAACATGGTCTAGTTGTTATTGGCAAGGATACAGGGAATCCTTCTAGATACATATATGAATCTGATGTTCTGTCAAAATACCTCGTGAGTATGCATTAATCCTTATCTGAACATTAATGAGCTTCCGTTATGAATGAGGTGTTGAGTTTTATGATTGAAATTAGTAAAATGTTATTCTCATTTCAATGACTTTATCCCTTTTAGCACGAAATTATTTTTGCATGAGAGAAAATTTTTTTTCCAACTGAACAATGTTATTTGGGTTAAAATTAGGTGAAAAAAGGACAAATTATGGATTTCCTAAATTTTACGTTTTCTGCCTCTAGCAGGTGATAAAACCAGATCTTGAAATAATTCCTGTAGTATTTCAGCTCTTGAGGGCTAAAGTAATTTTCTGAATTTTGTCAGATTTTTCCTTCTAGTCCCATGAAAGTTATCGCCAATTCATTATTACTCTGTATGTCCTCATATGAGAACATTCGTGCAGAAAGGGTTATTGTAAAGTTCTTCATAATTGGAAGCATTCAAAACTTCGTACATGGTCAATCAAATTCATTGAATTATTAGAGGCATTCCATCTCCTCAAACAATTCTCAGGAATGTTGGTTGCATAAATGTTCAAAATAAATTCGTTATGGTGCAGGCATGATTGACTTTTTTTTATCAACTATCTATTATTGATTTTTCTCTCCAGCACAATATTCAAGTTGTGACTGAATGGATCCCCAACGAAGTAAATTCCACAAGAATCAGGAGATCTTTACGGAGAGGGGAAAGTGTGAAATACCTTGTGAATAGTTCAGTCATAAGGACAATCTATGGCAAAGGAATTTATGATGTCCAAAGAGTATCAAAGTGAGTAGTTCTTCAGCATTCATTTTTTGAATGAATTTTCAATTTTATCCAAAGCGTTATTTCAACATAAAAGCAAAATTTTCTTTTCAATCATCTTCTCTCGAAATGTTTGGTATCAACAGGATCTAACTGATTCTTCTCAAAGCAGTCGATTGAGCCACTCTTTCGTCCACTCTACATCTCT
>JAPYYZ010003744.1:0-16805 GCA_030522705.1 Eretmocerus eremicus
CGGAGGGAGGGGGGGGGGGGGGGGGGGGGGAGCGCTCATGATATCCTCAAAAATAAGGATTCCGATTAACGAATAGGATATTTTAAATACTTTCACTCTTCAACCCTCTCGCTGCGACGGCAAAAATTACGAGATTTTCCTCTCGAGATGCGGAATCGCGCCAAAACATTTCTTCTCATTCATGAATAATCAATTTTTTCATCAAAAAAACCATTGCTGCATTTGTGTAGAATGTATTCATTCACCTCTGCCAACCCGTCAATGAAATTGATCGAGCATCAAAACCTCCTTTGAGAAAAAAATTTCTGCTAGCGGCGCCCACCGGTAGCTCCTTCTGAAGGAAGAGATTAATTCTTCAAGCGGACAGTTTTTGAAGGTCTGACGTAATGCTTCCAGTCATGTGCAGAAGTTCTCTAGTAATATCAGATTTGTATGAAAAGGCTACAAATATTGGGAGAATAATTCGCCACTCTCCACCTAGATAATTTATTCTCAATTCTCTTTTGTATAATCAAGTGTATCTGCTAAAGTTGCTCAATATGAATGATGTAAAAATAGATTGAAGGAATTGAAGCCCCATATTCGGAGATAGGATTTTCCGACTGTGCTTTCCACGATTTTCATGTTGATACACTTGTATGTTTCAGTGACGAAATTGGCGCCAGCAAAGATCACGCCTGTAGAGAATATTCATCCAAAAGAGAGCACGCCAGTGATTGAGCCATCGAAAGTGTGAGTGGATCGATTTTCCTGTTTATTTGTTACTTTCGATCACTCTTTACTTTTTAAGATATTCTTCTCACCTTCTTCATTAACAATGTGATTCCCAGGCGTTAGAGAGGAACTTTACATTGAGATTTCATAATTCATTGACGTCCTGCTTTATCAAAATATGGAATTATTTGATTGGGGAAAAGTGTTGTTCAATGGAATGATGATGGTCAAAATGTAAGAAGGTCAACTAATTGGATTTTTCCTTGATATGGAATTTTTGGAATGAAATTTTTAATCATGTAGTCTTGTAATGATGAAGTTATTCGGGCGATCAGTATCTGATTTTATTTAGAGAATTCATTTTTCGCCGGTGAGGTCGTACTTGACAAAATCTTGACAAAATAAGAATTATTGACGGATTAATATCATCGTATCTGATCTCATTCATATTCTCTCTGGAGATTGAGATTATTCTACATCAGTGTAGGCATATGATGGAAGATTTTTTTCTGGTGGATTATGACCTCCGATCGGATTTATTATGATAGATTGAAAACGGTTGATAGTGAGGCTACTGGAAACGTTTGACTCGTTTTGCAACATGTGTCTGGATCCGTACAGTCAACAAAAGTCTTTCATTCAATAGAAATCATCAATTTGTAATAATTTATATCAAAAATATAAGCGTTAGACGTATAAACACTCAACCGAGTACACTTGAGTATGGTCTCATAAAAAAAAACAATTATTTGCCAACTCGACATGGGGTGCGATCCCGCCAAAGACATAAATGATTTTGATTGTTTGACTTTTGCTTCACAGTAAGGCGGAGCAAGAAAAGGTAATGGATCCAGCGGTCACCTGCAGAGTATGTTTGAAGTCCATGAAACCGGACGACATCTCAAAAACATGCAACGAATGCCACCGCAAAGTTTGCGAGGACTGTGCCTCTTATTCAACTGCAGACTCCGACGATCCTGTGAGAAATTTTTCAAATGATACGTTTACTCATGTGCTCGAGGATGCCCTATAACACGCATACACAACGCAGTGGCTCACAAGAATCCAGTCCTCGTCTCTTCTTATTTTTCATTGCTTTTCTTTAAATTGATACATGCTACACGGATTGATTGAGCAACTTGATGACGATGCGCAGTATGTTTCCGGGGCTCTTTTTATTTGGAGATCAATAACTTTGGAGTGCTCGTTGTTCCTTGAAGGAAACTCTCTATAACTTGGGTCAGTCTAGGGTCTGAGGAATGAATATATGGGGGTGAGAATATCATTCATCACTTTTCCTCAAGCTCCAGTGATATGTTGTCACACTGGAACTTTGTCGGAGACTATTTGATTGATTTCTTGATCTAGCCTTAGGGTACAACCCTGTCTGGCAGTTTTAGTGCACAGTAGCGAGTATACATATAGTTGATGTTAAAACTAATAACAAACTTCCTATGAGAGCTCTAAACCAAATTTACCATAGTGAGAGTAATATGTGCATGAATCTTCGACGCAGAATGCAATATTGGCTCTTATAGAAGAGTATGAAAAAGATAATTGAGGAGTGATACCTGATTGTGATTTATCTCATAAACTAGATCGAAAACAACAACTAGGAGTTAATGAGTCAACGATTCGCATAAGCACTTGATTGAGAAATGAGGAGTTCAGATTCATAGTGGGCTGAGTCTATTTCCAGAACTCTACGGAGTTTGGTCCATTGCGACGAAACAACGTATAAAAGACGTTTGGAGATGATTTTCTATGCTAGGAAACACCGTAAAAATGATGAAAATAATCACTTAGCGAGTCTATCTTCTTATTTGTCGGTTTGAGAAAAGATTTGAGTCTTATTTTTCCTACTTTTTAACAGTGGACTCAGTCCGCTATGATTCTGAACATCTCAAATGTCTCATAGATGTGCCTTGAGCAATGTTTCGCCTAACCAGTCCGATCGCTTCAATTCGAGTAAGTGATTGAATAGCTGTATCCGAATTATATTCAGATTTGAATTATCAAAAGTCAAAGGTAGTATAATATTCAATATATTGGTTGCCATGATTTGAAATGAATTTTGCTTTGCTTGAGTACAACGAGACTTATAGTAGTAAAGATTTTCCGTACCACTACGATCAGTACGACGTAGATTGAGGTTGCTGACTATGTGGAACCACGTCGAGAGGTAGTGATGATGATTCCTAGAGATAACTAGGAGAGAAAGAGCGAGAGGTAGGAGTGACTATATCCATGACTTTGGTTTATTTGTGAACTCGAGCCTCAGGATTTTCGAATCATTCTTGAGAATTATGAAGGTTGAATTGCAGCATTTTCTTATGAATATGTCAAAATTTAGGTACGAGGAAGTCACTTTTGAGAATGAATTAGCTTGATAATACCGTATAATACATGAAAAACTGATGAATTTGATTTTATTATTCTCCTTATCGCACAATTGAATGAAGAGGAGTCGACTCTTTATACATTGTTTTTGGGATTTTGAGAATCTCGAATGTTGAATCTCAGTATGATTGTATCATACTCGTTCAAAACTCATTTATAATGCGATAGATTATAAACGCTTGCTTATCATTTGCATCACTCTTTTGCGTCGAAAATTTTCTCTGAGGACTACCTAGTATCCAATTATTCTGAAAGAGAGAATTCCTGCCCAGCTTTTACAACTCATGGAGACTTAGAGAGCTCTGACTTTCCAGAGAGCTTTTTAATTAAATGTTCATTACTCGTGGCCACTTCATCACCCACCCGATTCAATTGTAAGTTCAACTTGACATACATGAGCGGTTACGCCGAAAGTGGAATTTTTTGCGTTCGAGGTTCGCGCCAGTCTCAAAGACTTTCAATCATCGTCGTTAAAATTTTTAGAGTGTATTCTGTAGTTCTGACTTTGTGATATGTTCATGAGCGATTACGAGTGAGTCCGATTTTCATAGTGAATAATCGAGGGTCGAAAAGGGGCAGAACACAATATTTGCTATAAAAACCATCACCACGCCCATGTAAGGCGTCTAACCCTTATACCCAATCACATATTTTAAATCTTATACTTCTGACTAAATTATCCACCATTCACTGAGGATCATTTGCCTCCAACGGTATAGGCAAAGAAGCTTGTGAGAGGTAAATAAGTCTCTTTTGAAGGAAATTGGACCTTCAAGAAATTTAGAGTGTTTTGCTAGTCAAAATTTTGTCGAGAGATTTGGACCAAAAATGCTGGTACAGCACCAAGAAATGCGACAAACATCCGGATCGTCGATATGCCTCTTCAAACTCGCCAAGTTATTGTCCAAACATCCCAAAAGTTCAAACGAAATGCGCCAGAACAGCTGTTGCATCCAATTCATGCATCTGGGTGTGGTTAGAATGTGATTTTGAAATCGTGTACAAAATTTATCGATCAACTCTGTCCTCCTGGTGTGCCACTGTTCTGTCCACTGTATCGCTAAGTAAAACTTTTTTTCGTAGTTTTTGGTGTTGTTAGGCGAAATATGTGTGGAACAGAGTCCACAATTAGTCCCCCAGTTGTGAAAGCATTTTCAAGGTGAAATGTCAGTCCCATCCCGGTCAATACCATCCCCCTCTCGGACCTCTAAGATATGCCATAGTTTTCCCTGAGATTCAGCTTGGGCTTCGTAACTCTGGATACTTGTTTTTGATGTACAAACAAGTTAAAGTTCACGACGATGACCGGCCGAGACTCATTTGGAGCTGAAATAATTTTTTGATTGAAACCACACCCGTAGAAATACAGAAAATCCCAGTTTCGGCGGAATCCCACATGTATAAGATCAAAAGCCAAACTCAAAAGCAAAAGATACATTCAAATAATGCGACGAAGCAAATACACGTTTCCCGTGAATGAAAACTAATATCCTTGTATTTTCCGTATATGCTCAAAAGTATATCGTTTTTCACTGGAATGCAATCCATGTGGCTCCGAAAATATTGAAAAAATATTTGTTCTAGAATGCACGTCCGAATTTATCAATATTATTCGCATCTCACATTGTTCGTTTCTCTCGACTGCGATGATCGCCATCAAAAAGTTCCGAGCTGTATATACTCTTTAAAAACTCTAGAAGCAAGAATCTTTTCGTCGATCACCGTTATTTACAAATGCGAAAGGTATAATCGACAAGAAAGCGGACCAAGAGCGATAAAAAACCACATAGGCAAAATAAGGGGTCAGAAAGAGTTAGAATCTCTGGGGCCGGGCTGGGATGAAAATTAACGTAAACGCCAGGGGATGAGAGGAATAACGCCCGAAGTTGCGGGCCGCTGTTGGGAATTACAGCGGGACACGCAAATGAATGCGTCAGCTTTGCCCGAGCGCGATATTGTATATAGGAGGCGAGAGCAGAGCAGCGCTCGGCGGCAAAGTTGGCGCGCGAGGAAAAAGTGGCAGCGGACGCGCAAAGTACAGAGCGGGCCTCGCCTTAATCCGACTCGGAGGTGGAGAGGGCTCGAGAGCTCGCTGAAATATGAGGCTGCGGGCTACCCGAGCTATTGTGTTATTTAACGATGAATCTCGTTATTCAGTCCGCCACTCGCCCCAAAACACGGCTATCCCCCCCGCAGAATTTAGCCGCCCTTTCAGCGAACCGTTTTCAACATTAAGCCAATATTTCAGGAGCCCGGAAAGCCAGACAGGCATCTGAATACACTTTGTACACTTGACCCCGCAATTTGTAGCACCACGAGTATCGAAGAGCTTCGAGATTAAATGAACGTCTCTCATTCGTTGAGAGCTTGCAAGTTCGCTCGTGCCAGAATTCTTCGGAATACGAGACCGGCGTAGGGAAGAGTCTCGTTCGACGCGGATCGATCAGTTTCCTACCTCAGACGAGTCCCCCTGTCTTTCTCCTTTCGATCGCGATATTTTATACGATGAAATTCCTGGCCGCCTCTCGCATTATGCATTCATGGAGGCGCCTCTCGATCATTGCCTCTTTGCTCTCGAGCTCATTGAATAATTCCCTCGTCCATCAGTCTGAAATCTTAATACTCGTCGTTCGTTCTCCACCTGTCAAGCACACCAAGGGGCTCGATTATTTCGGAATCCACAGAGGGACGTTTATAGCCTCGTAGATTAAAAATTTTCCGAGAAGAGTATGGTCTCGAGCTCAAAGGGACGTCCAAGACGAGATATCTTTCGTCGTCGAGACGCTTCCTTTCGGGGTCTCAATTTGTCGAGGACACTTTTGTGCCACTCACTGCGTATTATTCATCTTTAAGTGGTGGGGTAGGAGTCTCTCACGACGAGCTAATAATATGATGTAATCTTGACGATGAGTCCATGAATTGGTTGAGCGATGAGTATGAGTTTTGTGACGTAGTAGAGGAATGCAAGAGAAATGTGCATGGGAGCATGAAATTCCACCTGATTCATTCTTCGAATCTGGGGGAGAGTTAAAGTGTGTTAACTGAATATCACGAGATGAAGGACATACAAGCTCTTTTCCAAGCATGCGTTCATCCGAACGAGTATAAAAGTTCTCGTTATTTTTAATGAGGACATGGAAGAAAAATGTGAGCCGTGTCTCCATGCTAAGCCATAGTATTTCATCGTAACGCTCTAAATTCACAAAAATTGTCATAAATTCAACTCGCTGAAAATCTTTTGAGCCGAAAAATGCGGCACTATAATCCTTATAATGATCTTGATGACCACCAACGTAGGCAAATTATAGCGTCTAAAATGTCTTCAGACTACTTTTCCCACAGTATGCCATTCTCCAAACTCGCACTACTCTCGCAATCAATTCTCGTCACTCGCACTCAATTCTCGTCACTCGCACTCAATTCCGCGCGGTAACCGTAGACGAGGCCTTGCCATTCGTCGCCTCCACCGAGACCGCATCTATCACCGTGAAGCCACGACCTCGCGTTGTCTCATTGACGGAAACTGTGATGGATACCCCACGCGCGTGCATGAATTACCCTATGCGCCAAGTCCTCGGAATCGATCAACAGCCACGACACACACACACACACGCCCTCGCTCCATCGGCTTCAATTTTGATCATGGAAAATCTTCAAGGTAGAGGTGAGAATTTTCAAAATTTCAAATTCTGTTTCGATCAGACGTGGTGCTGCACGGTGTGCCGGAGGAAGGTCGCGCCGCCGAGTCGTCCCACCCTGGGCGAATCGGGGATGGAGGGCTCGCTCGAGGTGCCGGGCCACGACGGCCTGCAGAGGCGGCACAGCGACGTCCGGCTCAACTCGCAGGGGCTGGGCGTAGCGGGAGCCGGACTCGGATCCGGACTCGTGCCGCCGCGAAGCCCCGACCTGAGGCGCCACTCCGACGTGTCGCCCGCCAGCCTCAAGGAGCTCGAGAGGGTGAGCAGACTCATGAGTATACTCGTTCCTGGCGAATACTGATCCGAGGGGTCGCGCTTGCTGATGGCTACGCTCGCTTACGCTAGCTCTCAAGTGTTACATGGCTCATACTGTCGTGTGGTTCTTTCGTCACGTTCACTAGCAATGAGTGTTGCGTACAATTCCAACATTGATCGTCGAAATATACGGCATCTGGCAACGCGATCTTGGAAACCTTTCAATTTAGTTCATCGTCATTCCACTTTACAGTTTTTATCCGGTGCAGGTGAGAAGGCACGCGATTCCATTCGCTATTGTCTGTGCTTTGTTATTATAGAATTGAAAAACACCATATCGCCACGAGATCGTGTAGATTTCACATCTCAACACCAATACTCTACCGGCATAAACGTCATTGTAGGGAACATCCCCACACACCGGTCTTGACCTGGAAACCACATATGGGGTGTTATACATCCCGTGTGTATGACACATCGCCCATTAGACGCTGGGCTGAGCTCTATTAGTTTCAAAAATTCACTCTGCGGTATTATTTCTCACTCCATTCGAGTGTTCTACCATACCCTTTAGTAACAATTTGATAGCTCAGTATTGTGAAGGCGAGCTTAGGATGCTTAAAGTATCAAGATTTTCTATGGATTCTAGGCGTTTTTTCGATTTATGTATTGTAATTTGAATTAAAAAATTCATTTTCTCTTCGATTCATTTCTTATGAGGAATCGTCATCAAAATCGATGACGCCTACTGAAAATCTTAAGTGGGGTTGTAAAGAAAACATGTGTACCGGTTTGATGTCGATATTTTGATTGATTCATGAATGCGCGGCAAGTTTTCCGTGGGGTGTGCCACACCCCATGTGCGGTTTACGTTTTTTCAGAGTCGTGTGGATTGCTGTTACCTGAGCGTTCCAAACAAAGTAGATTGAAAAGTTGAAATGGCCGGCCGGATCCATTATCATTATTCATTATCACAAAACAATGTTTTCAAAGTAACACATTAGGACTGCATCGGACCAGAGCAGTAATAATGACGATTCGGCTCCTTAGAATACCGAGCCAGTATTTTGGCTGACCAGGCCTTCGAAATGGTGATTATCTCCTATATTGATTTCAGCAGCATGTCGTTGATGAATAGCCTATCTGCAAAACTCGGAAAGAGTTCTTCCAGAATTGAATCACCAACCCGAGCAGCGTCAAAAATGTTGACTCGGTTTCTCAAAATGCCGAAAGGTAAAATTGTACCATCCTGGTCCATTTCATTATTTTATCTGACCAGTGTCCGAGTTTTGACATATCATCTTGCAAAAAGATGTAAAAAGAGAAAAAAGCTCACTCGAAACATTTACAGTTATCGCAATGACGGAATAGCACGCGCGATACTCGAAAAACCAGTCAGGCAACTGCCGCCGACGTGCGCCGATGTAATTCTCGTGTTATCCCTTTCGGCACGACTATGCTCGGCTGTGCTCGCGAATCTCGTGCATAATATACATCTCGAGGGTATACGCGGTCGCAGGCACGCGCGCTATACAGAGCCGGCGCCAAACGGGATTTCCTGCTCGCAACTAATTCCAGCGAGGCTTTATCGGGCAACGAGCACGCGCCCCGGCCCGCCACCGCGAGATATAACAATTTTGAAATCTCAGCCTCGCACATAGCTGTACCGCGGAACACGCGAGCTATTTTTCATTCCCGAAGCGCGACTGCGGTCTCCTACTTCACTCTTTGTTCGCTCGCTCTCTCGGGGAATAGGCGTACCGTTGGCCCGATTCGTCTCTCAGCTCGTATACTTTTAATGCTCTGAGCCATTGAGATTCATCTTTATTTCGTGATCATTGATTTTGAGAAATTGCGGGAGTTCGCTTTGCTAGTATACCAGGAGGCAAAAGATTGAACACAAGTGTTCCGTGTTTCTTACAGTCTTAGAAGGGTAAATCAATCACTACTCGGAACCTACCTTCTGGATGTCTCACGTTTCCCCCTTTTTCTCACGTGAAATTACTTCCACTTTGATGAGCCGTGGCCACTACGTTTCTCAAAGAATAGCCGCTCACATTTCTGACAAATTGAATCCGATAAGTGAGAGCTCACGATTGAAAGGCTGCATTGAGTGATCGAATCTCACCGTCAAGACGATCACCCTCTAAGTAGTAAGGGTAAAGCTTTAGTCAGACGAGATGAAATGAGCCTTCTGTTTCATTTTCGCATGATTAATCTTCTAATCATTTTTCAACTCAGGGGCTCATCGGAGCTCTTAATTTTTTTCAGCTCTGCGTACGTATGGATAAATTACCCAGATGAGACTGATGAATAGATTCAAAGTCATCACAACGGGGGCTAATCACAACATAATTCTCCCCAAATGCTTTTTAAATCATTTTTAACGCCACACTCCTCTCGGTCAGCATCCAGGCCATATCCACGCTATCGTACAGCTCATTACACATCATAATTGGGCTCACTTATGTTCGCGTCCATCAGGCCGGAATTACACGCACGGAAAAAATCTCGACGGAGCGGCAAATCGACCCTCGCGTAAAACCACCAACCAATCAAAGAGCTACTCTCGAGTCTTTTTCCGTGCGTGTAATTCCGACCCATGTCCTCCGATCCATCAAAAAGAAGAGTCCGTAGCCTCGTTCACGCAGCTCCCACACACGTGCCACAATCAATCCACGTAGACAGCTTCGTGTAATCGTCGCTGCGCAGTGTCGTGTCCGCGATGTCTAACCCCGCTCTTCACGTACGCAGTTTCGAGGCAAGGTTTCAGAGCGCAAGGCCGACGACTGGGAGTGGCGCAGCAAGTCGAGGAGCGGCTCCCCCGAGCGTCACCACGAGCGAGCAACGGGCCCAGCCGCAAGTGCCGGCGTTGGTCACGACAGGCAGAGAACCGCCAGCCCGCAACGCGGCGGAATCTTCCCCGGTATCGCAGGTGAGCAAGCTTAATTTTGCCCCCCGATCTCTCGCTCTTCCGAATTTAGTCGACTCTCAAAGCTCCCGAGTCGAAAACATCAACCGAGAGCTCGCTAATGAGTTGCTCGAGCGTTTACTCTGCGACGCTCGCGAAGCTTCCTTCCCGAGCTTGCACACGCTGATAATGAGCTCGTTTGGGTAAGTTTGAAGTCGAGAGTCGATGCGGGAGAGGAGGAAGATCGATGGTTGCAGGTGGTGAGACTCGCGGCCGGAGATTCGAAGAAGATTATATCGGGCGGGGAGGAAACAAATTGAATCCGCGAGAGGGAGGATGATGTATCGGGCAACTTTATCAACTTTCGAGGTCAAGCAAAGCTCAACTTATTCTCATTCTGCAAAGTTGAGATTGCTAGAGCAACAACTCGACGAGGAACCTCTTTACTCCTTAGCGAGGACTTTTTTTCAAGTATACGCAACTCCCGAGCGATGATGTTGATGGAAAAGTTTCCTGCTGCATATTGCCTTGACAAAGATACAGACGAATAAGTATATTTCTGCGAAGAGACGCTTGATACGAGTAAGAATTTTATAAATGAGGATCGCAGTGGCCTTGGATAATACAGACTGGAGATGCACTTGAATCTTTGACACTACGAAAGCAACTTGATAGAAGAAAAAGTTTATTCGAAAAGTTAGTGAAAAAAAGTTGGACATCTTGTTCGTGGATATTGGTTTCATTGAGCATCGGACGATGGTGTTGAAAAATCATCGAGAGCTCTGGTCAGATCTGAGCTCACGATTCTCGTTGCCATGAATGCAAAGTTTCCAAATTAATGCAGCTAATTCAATGTAAATTTTTGGATATTTCGGGCTTCCTTTAACAACGTCATTTTACTCATGAAATTGTCCAAGGAGAATTCTTCGATAATATCCAACTTCTTCCAGTCTCGGCAAGCGAGTCATACTTGTTATGAGCCGACAAAAGAAGTTTCTATGAAGGTTGGTGCATAGTTGGGAAACGTCTAACAACAATCACCTTGACTCAATTTACAAACAGATCAAACTGTATTGACTCTTTGTGAGCTTTTAATATTTATGGTGACATTTTATATGCTTGTGACCTTTATTGGTTCAAAATTTTCACAAGTCTTTCAAGACTTCCATCCATACTTCTCCCATTTCCGTGAGACTCATACAACGTGAGTCGGAGTCAAATTTTAGTTTAAAACGACAAAGATTATAACGATTCCCTTAATTGCAATGATACGTGAACTCACCGATCAATTATTTGGCGATGAGAAGATCGCATAGCAATAAATTTTGTAATAAGCCTGAATGAAGAATGTTAAATACGCAAATGTTTCCCTAGATGGTCGACCTACTTCTTTACATGAAGCTTGTTCAGTGTAAAATTATGCTCTACAACGATAACCAACTTTCTTCTCACCTCTGCATGTTTCCGGCGCCAAAACACGAGCAAACAGACATAAATCACGTTTTCCTATTTTTTTTGCGTTCCACCTTCTTTCTCGTACGTGGGAAGGGAGGTATTCGGAGTTTATCCTCATTGGGATGTCATCTGGATATACAGGTACTCGCTGGAATCCTTTCGAGTGTTTTTGAAACAGTAGACCTCAAGATATCTTGGAAGTAATGCAAAAATTAGAAATTCTTGGCCTGATATTATTCTTGACGGAACGCACCTGAATCAAAGGGACTTCTACTCTCAAAAGGGGCACGTGTTTTACTTCTGCACTTGTTGAGACCCTGTCAATTGTAAAACCATACAATATTGATAAAATATCGTATGTACCTCGTCTTAATTGTGAGAGCCTCTTTTGTGTGTCGTTCCTTGTGGATCGATTGTAGCTCTCGAAACATTTCCATCAAGTCCCTTTTCTTAAACGTATCACACAAATATCACAAACAGCCTCAAGTCGGTAGAGAAACAGCTACATATATGGCCAATTCTGCGGTAAGTGTAGGACTTCGTGTCCGGGCTGCTAACGCTCATATATGAGGAGCTAGGGACTTGGAAGATTTCTTTGGGGTGTATCTAGTAGAGATCTAACTTGCACAAAAGATTCCACATCCCGCCAAATACGTGGATTGGATTGGTGAGAGATAATGAAGCCAAAATGTCCATTCCATCCCTTGTCCCTAACCCGGTTTCCGGCCATATACGATCGTATGTTTTAAAATGAAGCCCATCAATCGCAATCCTACTCTACTGATTTCAAATAACAGATACATAGGTTAACATTTCAGCTGGTTCAGGAGTCATTTGTGATCGTTTTCGAAGAGATTGCAGCCCTTTCATGCATGCCTCACGATTTTACTCAGAAGAATTCACGTTTCCGATTCAGTTAGCGTGGTCGTCACTGAAATTCAACTTTTGCTAGAATCGGAATCAACTGAGGTTGAAGTTGACTTCTTGACGATTCAAGTAAGCTAGGTAGGATTGGCCTCAGATTTAGTTTGTTCGATAGCGCACCGATTTTGTTTGTGATTCAACGATAGCTCGCACAGGCCCGTCCATTCCGTACCCCATGTGTTCCAGTACTCAAAACGCAAACATAGGCTAGGAAAATATTTCTTCTCCAGTATTTAATGAGTATAGGTAGTATGTATGCGGATAAGTGTCTACATTGATAGAGATAAAAACTAGCGCAAAATTATGGGCGAAATGTCCATTCCGTCCCCAAAATCACGATGTAAAGATCCACTAGCGAGCTCCAGCACTGAGCCAGGTTCGTAAATATAATTTTTTTCATCTTCTTCCATCCTTGAACTCCAATTTATCGACACTAGAGAGTTAGTTTTTTCTATTTTGGACTCACCCTGGACAAATTTTGACCAAAAATCCTACACTTATCGCGCAATCGACCATATATGCTTCCGATAGCTTCCTACGTGCTGCGAAAACAAGTTTGTCATTGGGAGCAATTAGAGGATCGCAAGTATTTCGATTCAAGCGATCCGGATGATCGCGCCAAGTTAATATTTTGATCCGAAGCGAAATCAGGGCAGATATCGTGAAGCCGGCCGTTCAGATAGCTGCAACCAGTTGCTCCCTCGGTACAGCCCGGAAATTCACGTTCTCGCGCGTGACGTCAGCGCCGATGCGCGCGCGCATACAACCACCAGCCGCAAGCTCCACCAGAGCTTTTGCTCTTCGCTGCTGCTGCTGCTGCTGCCGCGAGCCATATCGTCATTAGATTTTTCCGATTATTCGGGCCTGACCGCGCTGACCACCGGCCACGTGTGGTTTCGCATGTGCGAGCAA
The DNA here is from genome assembly GCA_030522705.1 of Eretmocerus eremicus. Lineage (NCBI taxonomy): Eukaryota > Metazoa > Arthropoda > Insecta > Hymenoptera > Aphelinidae > Eretmocerus > Eretmocerus eremicus. The sequence goes on from JAPYYZ010003744.1 coordinate 13,270, forward strand.
GCTGGTGTCGGGGAAACCAGTGAAACCAGTGGGGCAGCAAAGGCGATTCGTGATGTAGGAGTGATTGGGGGTATCTGCTGTAGGGTATGGTGGGATATCTTTTGTTGTCCTTTTGGCTTGCGCTCGATCGCAATTATCCGACGGCGCGGGCGCCTTTACGGAGAATCCCGGGCTCTCAGTTTTTACTCGGAGCACGGAGGTCTGCCGGTGGCTATCTATTGATCTGCCTCGGAAGTGCGATCGATGGACCGTACGCACTGATGCTTCGCTGAATTCGAAATTATCGTTGGCTGCGAATAGGGAGTACTACTTTCTCGCGTTTTAGACTCTCAACCAGCTTGGAGGTGATTGTGAATGTTTTTCAACGAGAGGGAAGCTTCTTTTAATTTTGCAGATCAGAAGAAAAATTGCGGGTCAACTGTTATACTTCGATCTGCGCACTGTTTTTGTCAAACTCTTCAATGAAATCCTACGTGGTATTTTCTGCTTATTATTAGTATTTTGCAGTCAATAATAAAATTGTTCCGGGCATTGATTTCTCTCACACCGTGTCCCAAATCAAATGGAGTTTCCGATATCCGTGTAATCAATCAACAATTTTTATCCTCACAAATAATAATCACGAATACGCAGGTCAAACGCGTATCTCAATTGCTCGAGATGATCCGTGAATTGATATACTACAAGAAGAAATTCTCTTGAATTCTCGATATTGATAGGTCCAGAAAAACATCATAACCATCCTCAACTAAACGAAAATTCAATTGTCACCTAAGGCTTATTCATAACAGTATTTCTTCGGAATCGGAATGGTCTGAATTCGAAGGATCTTCTGTGCACGACGCTATCAAGAATGTCAATAATTGAATTTGCGGATCGTGTTTCGTGTCCGCTCGGTCGAGAAACTCGCTGCTCCATTCTAGTCACGTAATGATAGATAGCTCTATCTCCTTCCGCGAGGAGATATTCAATTCTCAGTACAACTAGAACTAGTTCAGGCTTCGTTTATGCAATTTTGTAGTCAAATACTCGTTTTTGCGTGAAGCTATAGACTTATTACAAGAGTTCCTCATTATCAATCTTTCATACAATATATTATTTCGGAATATATAAATATCGTTCTATGAGCGGAGCTCAAGATCGAAAGCTGTCGAACAGACTTCAGAAAATAATTGATTGAGGAATCAAATAAGTAAGAGATTCAGTCGATTGGTCGAGGGGAAAATTTTTGGGGCAAGTTTTACTGTGGAAGTTTTTTGTACAAAACTTTTCAATAGCCGCGAAACGACGAAAAACACTATTATTGCTTTAAAGGGTGCACTCACAGTATTATTTGTTCCATATCACTTTTCCACCTGATTTCATCATACTGGACATGACTGAAATGCGCAGCAAGATTTTTGTATGCGCAAATTCAGAATAATCCCTGTAAAGGCAAGTTGAGTACCTCCTCCCCCCCCCCTCCTTTGAATCGACTTGTTTTCGTATTTTACCGATTGAATTTTGGAACTTTGAAAGCAGGAAAATGAAGGTCTTGAAATAAAAATTGGATAAGCTAAGATACATCAAGGTTAGTTGAGATGGAAAACTTTGGCACCATTTTTAGCAAACGTGAATTCTTATCCGACAATTGGCAGAATGCAAAACATCACTCATATGAAGCTAGCAAATGCAAAAATCATTTCTGATCGGAATGAATCATATAGTTCCTCTAACTTTAACACGGCAAACATGAAAAAATGCGTGGTAAGGTCAGGGGGTGGGGGCCCATACTTGAGAATTGGAAGTATAGGCAAGTTGGGTCCACTCACCTTATTCGAAGAGGGTTGTTATACGAAAGGGTACTTTGGACTGGACCGCGAGAGAGAGTTTGGAACGGAACAGCTTCGCACATTGTGCTAATAAGCGTAGCGAGAATATCCATTGTCTGAAAAGTTAGCGGGTGAGGCGAATTGATCTTGAGTACCCTTTAAGAGCTGAGAAGATCATTTACTGTACGGCGTTTTGTGTACAAGCGAGCAGAAGGTCATACTATGCTCTATGGACACTTTATGATTCTCCACGCCCTCCATTTGAAATATAAACTCCAGTCACAGACAGGTTGCTGACATAGCATCCTGCATATTGGTGGAAATCATCTCTAAAATCTCGCCCAGCAGCTGCGGCTCACACCAGAGTAGTAGTGAAATCAGAGTAATGGCTTGCCCTCGCACAGTCGCACAGCGCTCGTGGATGAGAGATAGAGAACGAGCCACTGCCCTCATCTTGCACCCGAATCTTGTTGACGGTAGCGCGAGTATACAGCTCGCGGAGTGGCTGCAGATAGCTCTGGGTTACGAATCTCGGAGCGTCGCGTTGTGGCGTCTTGGTTATCACGATGGGGTACGTGAGATCAGAGAGATTAGCTGCAATTGTCAAATCTTGCCCGCCGACACCTGCAGATTGCATTGCGACCGCCAGCGTAAAATTGTGTGGCAGGAAATCGATTTTACTGACCACAAATCCATCACAATGCTTTCGCTAACTGACCATCGAATCTTCCCTGCTGTCAGACGCATGCTAGAGTTTATAATTGGCTATTGCCTGAAGCTTGAATAATCTCGTGATACTGATTTACGTAAAGGGTTCAATGTGCACTCGCACAGCAGCTCACTGAATTTTTATTCTAAATTCATTTGAGGGGAGTGAATAATGAAATTAAAAAAAAATATATAGGATTTTGAGAGAATTAAATAGTTTGATCCTTCCTCGCTCGCGTAATGATATGGACTTCAGTTTCGTGCGTTTGCTCTTTTCTTGCCTACGCTATTGCTGAAATACTAAGGTCCTTGCAATTTGATGAGTACAACGTATAGATGGCTTGAAACCAAAACGGAATAGACGCCATTAGTACTTTTCGGAGATTGCATTAGCCAGTTGGGCTGAAACCTCTCACTTCCGACGGTCAACCAAGATTTTCCGAGCACTATTTCGGAAAAACAAACACGCTGATCTTTACTGAATTCTGTACACGTGCTTCATATATTTCGAAGGGCGCATGTAACAATTTCTTATTGATTGGTCAATTCATATCTGAGCTACTGACATACGCGTAAGATGCGTTGGACAGGCATAGCGCATCGTCATAATTTGCGTCTCTTTATGCTCAATCTCCTCTCAATTTCTCGCGGTTTTGCTCTCTCATCGTACATGACGGTAGATGAACCACGTTAATGTGGCCAATACATTCCCGATATGCTGAGTCCGGCGCGCAGCAAGTCGATTTTGTAGCCAGCACGTTACCGCTTTGCTCAATACACTCCCAACGTGCCAAGTTTGGCAAGCGGCGCGTCAATCTTGCACTGGACACAACATTGGCGTGTCGTCGTCGCGCCCAGTACGATCTTCTATTGTCCTAGATTTCGTGGTATCTCAATTCTCTTCGGCAGAGCGGTCCTTCTTGCTTTTCGGGCGGAATGGTGGTCTTCTCGCCGCAAACCAATGCCCATACACGTCAGAGCATCGCGGGCAATTCGCTACCCCCACCCATTTTCTGC
>JAPYYZ010003745.1:0-11306 GCA_030522705.1 Eretmocerus eremicus
GGTGGAAGTCAGTGGGTGTCGGTGGAACTCAGTGGCACACGGTGGAATTCAGTGGAATACGGTGGAACTCAGTGGAATCTCAGAAAAAATTTAATCTCAGCTATATAATATAGGGAGATATATATATATATATATATACTCATATTAGCCCTCGAGGCTCTCGGCCGACATGTATGCACCCATACATATGCGTCCGCATTCGTCGGCTGCCCAAAATCTGGCCCAGCGGCCGTTGTCTAGGTGTCGGGTCAGATCTCCGGCTCTCCAGGTGGCCATGATCTAGCCCGTCTGTAGATCGCCGGACTGGCCATGCGCAGTACTGCTGCTACCATGCGCAGCAGTCAGCTGTCCGCCGGTCTACGCGCTACACGGGCTCACCGCCGTCGGCGTCGTCTACACGGCCATCCGCGTGTCCACGGCCGGGTTGGGGGCTCAATGCTCATGTACACGCGCCCCCAAGCCTCCGCGACCGGTGTGAATGTGTGCTGTGCGCGTGGAGTCATCGGGTGGGTGCGAGCAGCACGTGCTAGCACCACCTCACCTGCTTCGCCGGCTATCAGCTGTCCTCGGGGCTGTCGCGGATGGGCTAGCGGCCGCGATGGCGAGCAGCCCCGAGGCGACCCTGTTCCGGTGATCCGGTAGCTGCTGCGGCCGTCTGTTCCTCGGCCTCGCGGCGGAAATCGTCGTCGCCCGGCTAATCCGGGCTGTCGCGCTCGCGCGTGTATGTGTGTGCGGTCGCGTGTGTATGCATGCGGTGGCCGTAGCTCGTCGAGCGAGTGTCTAGCAACTGCGGTGTTCAGCGCCCGGGCGCCTCGGCCTCCCTCGGTGCCCGTGGTGCATGAGCATCCGGGTTCATAGCCGGCCTCCTCCCAGTAGCCACGACCCTCGGGTGCAGCACCGAGCCCGCGGGCAAGGGCTGTTGCCGTGGTTCGCGGCGATGCGTGGGTGGGGCTCGCGAAATCCGTCGTCCGCAGCCCTAGGGAGTACGCCCCAGGGCTGCCTCGGCCAGCTGATTGAGCTCTGCAACGTTGTGGCGCCTACCCGGGGCGAGCGCGTGGCCGCATCCTCACGAAAGTACGGCCGGTGGCCCCGGCGTAGGCGCTCGGCCGCCGTCTTCGGCCTCCCGGCCGCGATATCTCCGCCGCCGGATCAGCACCTCGAGGGAAAGTGAAAATCATGAATGAATGTTTCCGAGGCGTGCTGGTCCAGGCGGCGGCGAGAGATTCTGTGGTTGCGACGGTCTCACCGTCGCACATGTCATGAGAAATTGAGGAATCATTGTTCATGCTATAGAAGTTAGGTCATCAACCTGCTTTGAGAGATACTACGAGACTATGAAGGATACTCATGTCATCATCATGTACGCATCCCGTCATGAATGATGAAATCCCGGGGTTCTGTGCGGTTTGAATCAATCCAAAATTATCTCATGGGATGTCAAGCAATATGAGGCAAGAGACGCGTGAATTCTCATGAGACACTCGGCAATAGCTCTCGATACCCATCGTGCGAACATGGGTCGGAGCGGATGGATGGATATCCTAAATCAAGCCCCAGGGATTAATGAGATAACTCCGACGGTTCTTAACCTCGACGCCGCCGGGATAAGTCATATAACACGTGGCATTCCTTGCATAACTGGACATAATTACGACCGTCTGACTCCTGATCAGTTGTATGCATTACGACCGTCTGACTCCTGATCAGTTATATGCAGCCCAAAGGACCCCCAGGAGTGAATCCCAGCGAATTTAGGGTGCTAATCTAAATGATACGTATCAATGAGGTTTCTCCAGTTACTGAAACATTCCATGAGGTCGTTTGAATTTCTTCAGATACTGAATGAACCTCGTCGAACATATCGGAGATGCAATGTGAATTCAGATGATATCCTACAATCATAGAGGATATCAAACTAAAAATCACCTTTTACTGCCTGTAATTCGTCACAGTTCTCCATTCTATTGTGCGGTGTCTCTATCTGGAGCCGAATCTCAAGAAACCTCATGGAGGAATATGGGTACACTTTGAAGTACATCGTAGAAATCCTAATATGATCCCACGGCTCCGAAATATCGATATACTGAATTTTATTCCACGCTGTTGCCGATATGAATGGAATAGTGCATTTGTATTTGTCGAGAGATGCCTCAAGTGTTATCGCATAGAGATATTGCAAATACCTGCGCGATTAACAGCTGTATTGAACTCTATAAAGGGTTATTCACATCCACATCTTGTATACATCCGCGCGCCGTGGCGCGTACTATTAAATCTAGTGGGGATTGAGAGTATTAACCAATACTTAGAGCCATGTCGTAGCCATGCGTCCGAGGCGTGGGGAGCCGTTTTTGCGGCATTTTTCTTTATTCTTGAATCCCTTAGAAATTTGGATTAAAATAGGAGAGAGAAACTGTTCTACATACTTAAATCGACATCCTCTCTCTTTTTTTTTCAGTCCAAATCGCGAGAATGTTCGAGAATAACAGGAACGCAATGAGTGCCTATATACCTAACCGCATATATAGCGCAGATATACATGCATATAATACTTCCGGGCGTTCCCATTATTCTCAAAAACATTCGCGATTTGGATCAAAAGAGGAGCGGGAGGATGTAGATTTGAGTGTGTAGAGAATTCTCTCTCTTTTATTTTGATCCAAATCTTTAAGGGGTTCGAGAATAATGAGAACTGCTTTCATGCAGAGCGCGCTTGTACGGTTCCGACATGGCCTTGAAAAATAACTCACGACCTCGATAGCTCCGTGGAGATGCGTTATCCTATCTTCCTTGCTCTTTCTATCCCTTGCTCTCTCTCTTCCTCGATTTCACCATCTATGCTTATTCCGATTCCTCACAAAACGGGAAACTATACGAGACTATACGGGATATGTGTGGTGCTCCTCCAACGAATACTACAAGGTCCTGAGAAGTTCAGTGAGATATATGATTTATTAAATGTGATGCAATCAAGTCGAAAACATATTAATCGCTCTCGTTGAATAGAGAGTTAATTTCGTCATTCTCATCAAGTTTTTGATAATCGTTATCCAACTGCTGAGCATTCTTCTCGTCCTCCCGAGTCACTAGAGGGATTTTCAAGGCGTCGGTATTTCGATCAAGACCATCTTCATCTGAGTCAGGTTCCGAAAGGTCAGCTAGATCAATATCTGATCAAGAAAGTTGATGAAGTTATGAAGCAAATAGTATTGGTAATCCTTATAATTGTGATGAATTGACGTAATGATCGGGAGTCCCTCCAACTTCTTCGAAATTTCCTCGTAAATCATCATCAGAACTCCATGTGCCGTTGCTATCCGTTTGTACGAGTTACTAACTTTGCCGGACTCTTCGACATTTGTAGATGAGCCGCTATCTTGAATGAGGTTTTTCTTGGGCGAGACAGACTTTGCATGTGTCATCCCCCCCCCCCTCATCCTTCTCTATCTTCTTTCCTTGCTTCTTGGATTGACCTGGAAGGAGGCAAGGTGTGAGATTTCAGACTCAAGTTTTTTGTTCGACTGCCCATGGAATTCCATTGAAATAACTGATCGTAAGAAGCAATGCGACTATTCTAAACGAAAGTAGTATCATAATTTTTCAAAATCCTAGGCATAAGATCTGACTTTGCGCATGGATTAGCAACTTCCAACCACACATTGTCAAAGAATATAGCTCAATGACGGGCGTGGAACCACTATTTTGCAGCTTCGCGATGATGTCGACCATCGCCTACGGCACGGGTACAAATACAACTGTAGGATGCGGAAAAGAGTTTCTATGTACTTGTGTCGAGATATAATATTTCGAGAAGTTGGACCATTCAGTCAAAGAACTGTGACATGAGGGTGGCCAGCTCAAGGATGGCGTATCGTGAAATGCATGTTGCCGAGCATCTCACCGAGATAACTGACGGCGAAGTTGATGATCTATGTATCTCCCACGGACTCAGCAATTGATTAATTGAAAAATTGATTTCGTTCATGGAGAATTGTATATCTTCGGAGTTGAGATCGATAGTTTCAGAACCTACCCTTTTGTGATTTAATCGGTCTGTGCTTGGCGGCGTAAATTCTCTTCTTTTCTCTCTGTTCATCCGCAGTACGTGAGTCAGTGATTTGGCGAGTGATAATAGGCCCTACTTGGGCTTTCCCTTTCGCAATGGCCTGAGTGGCCGAGTGTCCGAAACTTTGATCGGCCTTATATATGAAAGTTTGAGAAGTTTGGCCATTTGCAAGAAGGATCATTCGACCCGCTATTTCCATATGATTTCATCTCGGTTGATAGTAAGCCGACAACCAGTGGAAATTAGAATTGATCTTGAACTCGATCGATATGGTCAATCGAGCCCTGCCGGAAGAAAATCAATTGATATATCAATTGATACATCAACTGATTTGTCAATTGATATGTCAACTGATATATCAATTGATTTATCAAGCCAAATTGTCAATCAAAATATCAATCGATTTTTCAATTGAAATATGGGTTAAGGATCCATTTGGATTCAACATGATGGAATAGATGATCGATAGTGGAAGAGTATTTTCGTGGAAAGGTCAAGCAGAGCCAAGAGAATGATGATTTCAAGTATCACGTCCAAGAGTGGTCAGGAGGCCACGTAAAGTTCCGTATATATAGAAAGGGGCGAGGCGTTGCCATCGCTTGATAAATGATTCCAAAAAATTTCTTTTCACTGTGGTTGGTATAAGGCCTGTAAGTGAAGGGATTGAGAAGATATATTATGGTTATTTTCGCTTAGAAATTTGTCGACCTCGCATACATACTTTCTATCTCGCATCACAACTTATTTCCATTTCGCATATCACGCTCCGCAACTCAGATTAGTTTAAACTAGATCGCAATGTCGGTAACGGCGCACGCCTATCTTATCGTATTCGCTCGCACGAACAGTTATCTGCAATAATTTGGAACTCCTATGTATATTAACCGAGGTTATACTTGGTCGCTTGCGAGAAGCACAAGACGCGATGATCGAGTCTTGAATTAGATCTCCATAACCTAATTCTTGACATAGTAAAATATGCGATGGATCGGTCAATCAGTCTTAGAGTTGCTGAGAGGGTTTGGATATTTTTTAATCGTCAAATCTGATAAAAACAAGATGTTCATCGGCCTCAAGGTGCTTAGAGTGCGATCAGGCTCCACCTGGCGAACAGAATTGAACTTGCTGCACTTAGACTGCCGAGTTGTATCATTATGAATCGGCGAAGGCTGGCTGGTGAACCGCCGGAATGGGGGCACGCAATCCGAAACAGAAAGGGAGCCCGCCTTCGCGCCCCAACCCGAGCAGACGAGAAGATGAGATTATCTCGATTGTCAACACGCAGAATAGTAGGCAGTGGCATGCGCGGGGCCGTCGCAGCATGTATATGTATAGTTGTGCCGCTCGCACTCTCCTGAGCCATGCGCCGCATCGGCTTTCTCGCTGCCTCGCACCCCGTAGTCCGATGCGGCTCGCACGGCCTGGAGAGGTGCGCCGCATCGGCTCTCTCGCTGCCGCGCATGAGCCACATAAAATATGGACACAAGAGTCTGCCGCGTGTCTGTAACACTCCGCTCTCCCTCTTGTCTCCTCGTCTGATGTCTCGTCTCCTTCGTCCCCCACTATACTTATCCTCTCCCGCCTGCCTCGGCTGCGCTATAGTATAGCATCATGGTGTATATAGCAGTCATGCAGCTCCGAGTATACAACGCCTGTATTAGACGGAGGGGCTTTTTTGGAGTTTCGTATTCATCCTTGCGATTAGTGAAGGGAACGTATGATTAATCACAAGCTCCAAACTCAGATCTCAAGTCCCTCTCTGGGGAGCCGATGAACGTATGCGACATCCGAGCTTCAGGTATTAGGGGTTGCTAGTGGCTCAGGGGTAGAACTTTTGCTTCGTACGCAGAGGATGGTAGGTTCGAATCCCGGCCTGAGCACATTTTTTTTTCCTTTTAGATTCTGATGTCTTTTCCAATGCTATTTCTATTATGAATTCGTTCTTTCCTGAATTTTGGAATCTCTGCATCTTCACCAATTTGACGTTTTTGAGCATTTCTTTCAATTTTTCACGTTTTGAATCTACCATTCGAAAATTCGACAGGGATTATTCTCGGACTTCTTCCACGTTCTATCGATTGCTTGGTTCAGAATCTTGATTGAATACAAAATAGCCCTCTTTTCGGCACTTTTTTGCCGGTTTCCTTCATGACTCGTTTGAAGGATAATGCATCTCCGGGGCTTCTAGCCGCTCCCAAAAGTCCAGTGGTATTTTCTAAATTCCTCCAATGGGTGGATTACCTTGATGTGATATCAGAGGAGATGTCTATTGATTTCCAGACCAATATCAAGAAAATTGATGGATCTGCAAGCCATACAAGGTCTGGAAGTCTCAAAAATCGGGCGCGAAAAATGCATCTCCGGGGCTTCTATTTGCTCCCAATAATACAGTGGAGTTTTTTAAATTGTTTGAATCAGTAAATCACCTTCCTGTAATATCAGAGAAGATGTCTATTTGATTCCAGACCGATATCAATGAAATTGAAGGATCTGCGAGCCATAGAAGACTATCGGTATGCAAATCAATAGATATCTTCACTGATATCACAGAAAGGTGATATACTGATTCGAACAATTCAGAATACTCCCTTGCATTTTCGGGAGCAAATAGAAGCCCAGAGAATCCAGTCCACGCACCCGATTTTCGTGATTCGCAAGCCTTGTATGGCTCGCAGACCTATCAATTCCTCTTGAATGAATCTCGAAATCAATAGACATCTTTCCTGATATGATCGGAAGGTAATATATCCATTGGAAAATCCAGAAAATACCACTGCGCCTTTGGGAGCAAATAGAACCCCCGGAAATACATTTTTCGCACCCGATTTTTGAGACTTGCAGGCCTTGTATGGCTCGCATCCATCAATTTCATTGATATCGGTCTGGAAATTAATGGACATCTTCTCTGATATTACAGGAAGGTGATTTACTGATTCAAACAATTTAAAAAGCTCCACTGCATTTTTGGGAGCGATCAGAATCCCCGGAGATACATTTTTCGCATCCGATTTTTGAGACTTGCAGGCCTTGTATGGCTCGCAGATCCGTCAATTTCTGTGATATTGGTCTCGAAATCAATATACATCTCGTCTGATATTACGGCAAGGTCATCTACCGATTCGAACGATTTAGAAAATACTACTGCAGCTTACGGAGCTAATAGAAGCCCCGGAGATACATTTTTCTTCAAACGAGAAATGAAGGAAACCGGCAAAAAAGTGCCGAAAAGAGGGCTATTCTGTATTAAATGAAGATTCTGGACCGAGCAATCGATAGAACGTGAAAAAAGTTCGAGAATAATCCCTGTCGAATTTTCGAATGGTAGATTCGAAACGTGAAGAATTGGAAGAAATGCTCAAAAACGCTAAATCAATGAAGATGCAGAGATTCCAGAATTCAGGAAAGAACTAATTAATAATAGAAAAAGCATTGGAAAAGACGTAAGAATTTAAAAGGAAGAAGAAAATGTGCTCAGGCCGGGATTCGAACTTACCATCCTTTGCATACGAAGCAAAAGTTCTACCCCTGAGCCACCAGCAACCTCTAATACCTGAAGCGCGGATGTCGCAAACGTTCATCGGCTCCCCACAGAGGGGCTTGAGATTTGAGTTTGGAGCTTGTGATTAATCATACGTTCCCTTCACCAATTGCAAGGAGTGGGCGTCATTCCGACACGTACCACTCTTGCCTGCGTCCCACAAAGAAGGCGGACAAAAAGGAACAGATCAATCACAAGTCGGCAGTCCCGCAGTGGTGGCGCCGGCCAGGACAAGAGAGTAGGACAAGAACTATCACCGGCAGACTTCGGCGCCCATAGTGGTGGAGGGCCCCTGAGTACGATTTTTCCAGAAAAAATATGACCCGTAGGACCTTGACGGTACCACGTATGATATAAGGCAGGTCCCACGCTATACCAATGCGTCCCACGAGCTCCCACGAGGCCCCACGAGTCATAGAACGCAGGTCCCACGCTATATCGTTGCATCCCACGCTGATCCCACAAGGTCCCCCGGCTGATATGACGCAGGTCTCACGCGATGTCATTGCGTCCCACGAGGTTTCAAAAGCCCTCACGTGGTCCCACGAGGTCTGATAACACATGTCTCACGCTATCCCTCTGCGTCCCAGGCTGATTCCACGGGATCCCGTGAGGTCCCACGGTTGATATAACGCAGGTCAGACGCTATATGATTCCGTCCCACGCTTATCCCACGAGGTCCCATGGCGTCTTCCGTGGTCCCATGAAGTCTCACGAGGTCCCACGCGGTCCCACGAGGTTCCACGAGATCCCATGGCGTTTCACGAGGTCCCACGCGGTCCCACGAGGTCCCACGCTGTACCATTGCGTCCCACCCTGATCCCACAAGGTCCCACAAGGTCCCACGGCTGATATAACGCATGTTTCGCGCTATACCATCGCGTCCCACGCTGATTCCACGAGTTCCCACGAGGACCCACCGTTATTATAACGCAGGTCCCACGCTATACCATTCCGTCCCACGCTGATCCAAGGAGGTCTCGTGGCGTCCCACGTGGCTCAAGAGGTTTCATGGGGTCCCACGTTGTCCGACGAGTTTCTACGAGGTTCCACGGGTCATATAACACAGGTCCCACGCTATATGATTGCTGATATCATGCTGATTCCAGAAGGGCCCATACCGTCCCATGAGGTCCCACGAGGTCCCGTGGCATCTCACGAGGTCCCACGAGGTCTCACGAGGTCTCACGGCATATGGAACGCAGGTCACACGCCATACTGTTGCGTCTTACGCTGATCCCACGAGGCCTAACGAGTCCCGGCGGCTGAAATAACGCAGGTCCCACGCTACACCATCACGTGACACGCTGATTCCACGAGGTCACATGGCGTCTCACGTGGTCCCACGATGTCCCACCAGGTCTCGCGGGTCGAATCACACGGTTCCCACGCTGCCCCTCTGCGTCTCACGCTAATCTCACGAGGTCCTACGAGGTCACACAGGGCCCCACGGCTGGTATAACGCAGGTCCCACGCTATACCATCGCGTCCCACGAGGTACCACGAGGTACCACGAGGTACCACGAGGTTCCACGGGTCATGTAACGCAGGCCCCACGCTATATCATTGGGTTCTCTTCCTGATCCCACGAAGTTTCATGGTGTCTTACGTGCTCCCATGAGCTCCCACGAGCTTCCACGGGTCGAATAACACAGGTTCCACGCTATCCCTATACGTCTCACGCTGATCCCAGGAGGTCCCACGAGGTCCCACAGCTGACATAACGCAGGACCCACGCTATAGCATCGCGTCTCACGCTGATCCGATGAGGTCCCGTGGCGTCTCACGAGGTCCCACAAGCTCCCACGGTGGAAATGAAACAGGTCCTACGCTATCCCTCTTTGTCCCACGATGATCCGACGAGGACCCACGAGGTTCCACAAGGTCCCGCAAGGTCCCGAGACTGAAGTAACGCAGGTCCCACGCTTCATAATTGCGTCTCACGCTGATACCACGAGGTCCCATTGCGTCTCACGTAGTTCCTCAAGGTCCCATGATGTCTACTGTGATCCCACGGGTCATATAACACAGGTCTCATGCTTTTCCTCTGCGTCCCACGCCGATCCCCCGAGGTCCCACGAGGTCCCACGGCTGATACACCGCAGGTCTCACGCTATATCATTCCGTTCCACGCTGATCCCAGGAGGTCCCATGGCGTCTCACGTGGACCCACGAGGTGCTACAAGGTTCTACGGGTCATATAACACAGGTCCCTAGCTATATCATTGCGTATCCTGCTGATTCCACGAGGTCCCATGGCGTCTCACAAGGTTCCGCGAGGTCCCATGGTGTCTCACGAGGTCCCACGAGGTCCCATGAGGTCTCACGAGGTCTCATGGCGTCTCACGTGGTCCCACGTGGTCCTATGAGGTTTTACGGGTCATATAACGCAGGTCCCCAGCTATATCATTACGTATTCTGCTGATCCCACGAGGTGCCATGGCGTCTCACGAGGCCTCGCGAGGTCCCGTAATGTCTCACGTGATCCCACGGGGTCCCACAAGTGCCCACGGATCATATCACACAGGTCCCATGCTATCCTTCTCCGTCCCATGCTGATCCTTTAAGGCACCATGGCATCTCACGAGGTCCCACGAGGTCTTACAGGTCATATGATTAAGGTTCCTAGCTTTCTGTCTGCGTCCCACGCCGATTCCACGAGGTACTACGAAGTTCCACGGCTGGAATAACGCAGGTCTCACGCTATATCGTTTCGTCCCACGCTAATCCCACGAGGTTCCGTGGCCCCTCACGTGGTCTCACGAGGTCCCACGAGGTCCCATTGCGTCTAACGAGGTCCCATGCGGTTCCACAAGGTCCCACGCTGTACCATTGCGTCCCACGCTGATTCCACGAGGTTCTACAAGGTTCCACGGCTGATATAACGCAGGTCCCACGCTATCCCCTGCGTCCTACGCTGATCCCACAAGGCCCCATGGCGTCTCATGAGGTTTCACGAGGTGACACGAGGTCCCACGGGTCATATAACTCAGGTTCCAGGCTGTCTCTCTGCGTCCCACGCTGATTCCTCGAGGTCCCACGAGGTCCCACGGCTGATGTAACGCAGGTCCCACGCTATTTTATCCGTTCACGCTGATCCTAGGAGGTCCTATGGCATCCCACGTGGTCCCACGAGATCCCATGAGGTTCTACGGGTTTATTCACACAGGTCCCACGCTACATCATTGCGTATCTCGCTGATCCCACGAGGTCTCATTGCGTCTCACGAGGTCCCGCGAGGTCTTATGGCGTCTGACGAGGTCCCACGGGTCATACAACATAGGTCCCACGCTATACTACTACGTCCAACACTGATCTCACGAGGTCCCATTGCATCTCACGCGGTCCCACGAGGTTCCACAACGTTCCACGGGTGGTATAACATAGGTCTCACGCTATCCCTGTGTGCCCACGCTGAACCCACGAGGTCCCTTGGCGTCTCCAGCGGGCCTACGAGGTTCCACGAGGTCCCACGGGTCATATAACACAGGTCTCACGCTATGCTCCTGCGTTCTACGCTGATTCCACGAGGTCCCACGTGGTTCCACGGCTCATACATCGCAGGTCACTTGCGACGAGCATGCCTGCCCCACCGCAACCCCGCTAGCGTCAGGCACGCTCGCGGAGAGCGGTTGCCTTGATACAGGCGTTTGCTCCGGGAATCCCCGCCACAGTTCCAAAGACGATCGCCAGGTGGCGACC
>JAPYYZ010003746.1:0-12084 GCA_030522705.1 Eretmocerus eremicus
TCTTGGTTCTAGCTATTTACCCACCATCAATTCTAGTCTATCTCAAATAGCCATAATTTAGTTTCCAAACCATCTTCTATGGATGAATTTCTACCAGGGGATAGTTCATTTTAAGCAAGTCCTCCGTGCCCCGAATGCTCGTGCAAGCCAAGGGCGATATTGAAATTTCATCATGAAAACCCTAAAACCGTGCTCACACGCGGCATTTTTAGGTTGGCATGATGAAAATTATTATAAACTTAGTTGAGGCGGTATATGCATCTTCTACTTGGTATTTACCATCAACTTTGACTTGGTTATGAATGACTCTCTAGGTTAGCACGCATTTCCAGTGGAGTAAGAGGAACGATTTCTTACTCTAAGTAATCAAGTTCTTAAAATAACAAATTCACTTCTGAAAACAAGGACTCGCCCGATTTACGAACTTGAATTCTTCTTGAATCCGCATACCCTAAAAAAAAGTAATGCTTGTTCTTATTTTAAGACATTTTGTTGGTAGTGCGTCCCATAAGAACACCTGAATGAGGGTGGATTCTTCATAGTTTTTTTTTCTCAAAAACTAAGTTAGTTACTTCTTCTCTTCTCAATAGATATCAGTAAATGAGCTTTCGAATTATGCCGGAGAATTTTTTGATCGAGGTGAGCCTCTTCATTCTGTACTCGCTAGAGACACCTTGAATGTAAGGTATCATAGATACCGTGGGCGCCGTCGACAGTGCTTCTGTTGGGTCTCCAATTTTCAACTAGAAATATTCCTTCATCCTGCTTCGATTCAGACCATGAATTTGGATAGTTGAAGCTATCATGATGTTGCGTCTTGTCGGCGTGTGATCTCGGCGTGAAGCGATAACCTTATAGAACGGTAGCTGTACGTTCTTCATAATAATAATTAACATATGTTTCTCTGAGTCGTACTTTAATTCGGCAGGATGAATTCTCCTCAATTTGACTCATTTTTCTATGAATGGCATCATAACTATGACGAGATACAACATGATCATTTATGAATTTGGAGGAATATTCAAGAAATCTATCATATGTCTGCAAATTTCATGTAGATATTTTTTCGGTTGCAAAAGTTTGTGACAAATTCATCACTACCGCCCTTTCCTGAATTTCACAGGTTTCGATGCATACGAAACGACCGCAGACTTTGCTGACCATACAACAGAAGACACTTCCATGATTGAAGATTCAACTGAATTTGACCGAAACATGAAGACTGCGCCAATGCGACAGAAACGCTGTCTCATCCTGGATTCCATATTGAAAATGCTCAGAAAAGAAGATCCAAGCAATATGAACTTAGAGAAAATTGGAATGCAGATTGTACAACTCCAAAAGCAAAATCAGCAAATGCTAGATCAAATGCTAAAGCTGCAACAAGTGAATGGGCAATCCTCAGGTCAACCACTATATCCGAGTGACTATGAAGACGACTACGATGCAAACGCATACAAAAATCCCATTCCGGGGACTAGAGCGCCGGGTCACTACCAACCAAAGATAGGAGCAAAAGATATCATAGACGCTTGCTTCAAATTCACGAAAAATCCCGATTCAGAATCAGATAGACAAAAGAGGAATTCACTGACTAAAGTCTGTCGAAAAGTGCTTGACGAATATCTTGGTAAACTAGTGAAGAAAAATTAATCCTTCGTGCACTGCCGTTTTCAATTCTTCTATGATATTCTAATGTTTATGATAAAAGCGATACGGCAGCTAATTGGAACCTCAAAATTCCATGTGCTTCCTGCTTTGGACCAGAAAAATGTCTGGAAAAAATGCAAGGAAGACAGTTCCGATGTAGTCTTTGGTGCTTTGTCTAGTACAATTGTTAGATCTACGATCCAAAGTCACCATCAGAAGTTATTACCGAAAATAAGGCAAAATTCCAGTTCAGTACCCTGTGATACTCGCTTTTAACGGCCAATACTTGCGGTAGAAATCGCGCTACGATTTCTTTCATTTCCTGTGAGGTAAACTTCTTGCAAGATCATGGTATCAGGTATCAAATTCCACAGTTTTTGATGCAAGAAGCTGCCATTTGATCCGAATAATAAGGGTCCACATTTCGTGCCGGGTTTTTGACTGAAAGTTTATACTCTCCGTTTTCTCCAATAAAAGTTGAGTTTTCTCTTTTTCTACCTTCCATGCCATTCTTCTTGTAGTTCATGATCAGATAAAACTTATCCATGCATTAAGATATCCGGGAAAATTGATGCTTGACCATAAGGGAGCGACAACTTGTGAAAAGCGTTTTCGGCTTAGATCAGCTCCCGACCATCTCCAAGGACCGTAGCCGCTTGGACCCGTTATTACGGGGAGGCAATGGTAAAATCTACCAACTAATCCATCCCAAATTTCTCTTCACGGTTCGTCATCCACTGCTTTGGGCCTCTCGCTTGGCCTTGTACGTGTTGTTTTGTCTCTTCTTTGGGGTGATTGCCATCTTGATGTGCTCGGCGACAGCATCCTACGTACCTTGGTTGCGGAGCATTGTCTGCACGAAGTTCTTAGGGGTGAGCTGGGACCCAAACCTTGCTTCGATCTCCGCGCGCTCTACGCTGATGTTGTTGCACTCAAACAGGATGTGCTCGTAGGTATCAACATTGAAACCGTAACTCTGGTACTCCAGCAATGCTCTCCTTTTGTACTTAGCGGGGTGGGCATCAAAACAGCCGTACCCGTTCAGAGCCCGTGTGACCCAGTAGTTTAGCTCTCCAACTGGCCCCAATTGACCCATTATTGAAGATGCAAGATTAATTGGTATGTCCATCTTCCCTGCGTTAAGTGGTCTCATTCTGCTCGCCACTCGCTAACGTTCGCGGCTCTGTCAACCTCTCTGATGGCAGCTCAGCGGCTTGGGTTCATCTCTCTCTCTTCGGCTTTGAGGGCTTCTTGTTCGTCCACGCTCACCCATCATCTGGGGGAAGGACGGTGTTTCTGATAGGACGTATGCAGAGTCTGCCGAGATGGTGCGGCAAGTGCTGATCGTCCGGAGTGATACTCGGGTCTAAATCGGACCCATAGCCTTGTTTATCTCACTTGCACTCGCTATTCTGTCCCGCACAGGAGCAGCATAGAGCATGAAGGAAGAGATCACGGTACCTAGGAGTGCTACTCTGTTAGGTTTGGGCCCGCCAATGTTAGGAATTAGCTGCTGGAGGGCCATTTCTATCCTCTCTGTCTTAAGTACGGCTTCTCTGGTGTGCGCCCTGTAGGTCCAATTATCATCAAACCATACTCCGAAATACGTGATTCCTCCCTTGACTGGGACATTGTGCCCATTGATGGTAAAAGCGGGCATCTCGTACATTCTCCTCCATGTGACCAATAGCATCTTGTACTTCTGCTCGGCAAGTTGGAGGTGGTAGTCTGGAAACCACTCGTCGGTCCGGTCCAGCGCCTCCTTGGCTATCATCCACGTATACAGAGCGACAACTATGAGCCCCGCATCGTCCGCGAAGCCCACAAGCTTAGCTCCGCGTGGAAACTTTACGTCCAGGAAATCGTCAAAATCGACGAAATCGATGAAATCGACCACGGCGAGCAGATAGACTGGGATCCTACTCACTGACAATCTATAGATACATTCCCACTTCGCGTAATTTAAGGTGTTTTCCACGTTGAGTGCAATGAACGCGCCAAGTCCTCCGAGTTTGGGTTCGAGCCCTAACTTGTACGGTCTTTATAGCGTTCAGTGTACTGCGTCCCTCTCGAAACCCTAACTGCCCCCGCTGTGCTCGTAGGCCTCCTCGAGCCTCTTCAGAGCCATCCTCCCGTAGAGCTTTTTCAACGTGCGGAACATGCCCGCAGGTCTGCTCGAGGATGCATCCCTTGGGTCGCCGCCCTCGCCTTTTGGGATAAGGATACGTTCCTGAAATTTCTATGGTTTTGGGAATATTTCTGCGAAAAGACACTTATTGAACAGTTCGAGGAGCCAACTTGGCCTCGTGATGGCAAGTCTCTTCAGGGCCATGCCAATATATTGCTGATATATCGCCAATGTTCTAAATTTCTGCGCGGGCGACTATTCCCAGAGTTCCAGCCAAATCCACCACCCAAAGCCCTGAACTCTCCTCGTCAGTCCTCGTCAGTCGGAATTTCTCTTTGTGAAGAATCGGGGCTCTTCGAGCTTCTAACTATGGCGAATCGAAATATTTTCGAAGCTACCTCAACTCGTTTCGAAGGTCTGGATATGAGCTTCAGAATGAGCAGTGGTACGTCTGGGCAGGCACCAGAGTTAGAAGATCGAGGAGCCCCCACTCTTTACAAAGATTGAGTTTGCAGTTTCGAGAAGTGAAACTTGTACCTCTTTGGAAGGAAATATCTCAGCTATTCTCGATTAGATACGGATGTACCCGAACACACTTGGTAGGTCTGGAAATGAGGTTCAAAATGAGTCAAGGAACATGAAAAGAATTGAGTTGCGCTAGAGTTAGAAGTTTGAGAAGCTTCGATTCCTGAAAATGAGGAACTGCAAGTTTTTGATAACTCAATTCTGTGCTTCCCAAGACTATTATAACTCAACTCCACTCGACTGTAACGAGGCTTACATCATACCACTTCAAAAGTGCTGAAATGAGATTTGGGATGGATCAAAGTACGTTGGATAATGAAGACGTCGGTGGAAATTATGAGAACCGGATGCTGCGATGATTTTTCAGAGAGTAAAACAACCTAATTCCACGATTATCTAAAGGATACCAAACAAAAACTCGCATTCAAAGATAAAGGCTTGCAGGATTTTAATCCCAATGGGGTTTGGACCCTGGTTTGTGACACTAAATCGCCACGTGCGCAGATTTGTGTGTGATTTTTGGTCAAAATGTTGCCCCTTTCTGACCACCGTGTATACCGTTATAAATCTTTGGCCCAATACATGCAGCAAATCCGCACAGTTTTTTCCTTGAATAATTACAAGATTCAAAACTCAAAACTTCAACTTCAAAACTCCTCGCTTTCGCTCTCTCAATATATAAAGTAAATCAGATTGTATGCTCGCACGGAACAACGTACGTTCAATTATAGTATGAAAGAATCTCCTGGCGCAATGAAGCAATCTACGATCGTAATTTCACCACCCGCCTGCAAACATCGCTGCTGAGCGGCATAATTTTCGGTAATTGCAGAACCACGGCTCTCTTTCTCTCTCGCGATATGACGGATAGTATTCACGGGGCATCACGCCGATGCATCTGTCGATAAGCACGCGAGTATGACCCCAAAATGATCGCCTCTCAACTTTGACCCAGAAAGTTGCCCACCCAAAATGAGCGCTCGTGCATTCGCAAATACTTCATTCCTCACCTGCATCTAGTTTGCAAATTCATCGCCGAGTCCAATCTCGGAGAGACATCAATTACCCTCAGGAAGCCTTACTCCTATGATATATGGGCTTATTCGTATATTGTTCGATGCAAAATGAAAGCGGTCGAGATGAGTGAGCCGTAAGCGCGAGTAGTTTGTATTGCGTTGAAATAGTGATGCGAACAATTTGCGAGCGGGCAGAACGGATTGGCCGACGAGTTTCAAGGCGAGAATTTCGTTCCCGTGGGTAATAATCGCTCATAACTCAGCTCGGGTGGTGCGTAACCTTTTGCGGGAGGGGGGAATTCTATCAATCCATGATGCTGGAGGAGTAATGTATATGGTTGATTCCGTTGAAACTGAATGATGGGCTGGCCGGGGTCGCGAATCATGGAAAATGATGTAATACTCCTAGTCTATTATTTTTCCCTGGCGAGTTCTATTGGAAAGTGTATCGCACGATAGTTTTTCGAGGGATAATTCATCTTCCGTTAGGTCTAGGAAATCATGAATACCCAAAATGCCAGTACCGTGACATATCCCAAGCGTGACTCTCGCACTTTATAAGTTCATGCCATTCCCATGAAATTTTACCCAATCACTCCCTGCGGCGTTGAATTGTCTTGTTTTTTTGGAAAAAAAAATGCCAAACACATCCGTTGAGTTAAATTCGAGACATAGGATGAACACTTGTTCCACGATGGAGATATTTCGTGATCGGATACGTATTTTGTGCCACGATAGACAATCGAGTTCCCCGCACTCAATTTTTCCATCACATCTACCGAGGGAAATAGTTCCCATCGGTGGGCCCCGCTAAAACAACGGTGTTCCCTGTAACTTGGGACCGAAAAGGTAACTTTCGGAAAGGTTTGACTGCCATTGGGACAAAAATGAAGCAAAGCACGTCGCCGCACTCTGAGCCAGAACCCCGGTTTCAGACCCCGCACCGAACGGGTTCATATTCTTCAAGTATAGTCTTGGAGGGTAACCATCCACCGAAGCAGGGAATCATGAGTATGCGCCCTTGAACGCGACCAGAGATTCTCTCCAGCCATGCATATAGGCGTTATGGCCAGCCTAAAATATGGGTCCTCAAATCTATGGATTCACATTCTTTAAAAATTTTTGTTCCATTCTCTCTGATATCTAATAAAATTTACAAAGCTAATAGCATCGCCCCTATAGGTATATCTCATCAAATTATGAATATCTTCGTACTCGCCACCTTTTGAGTCCAACATCTGATCGAGATGTGAATGGCGTGGATTCTTATAAGAAAGAGGAGTGAATTATAAGATGAGTTCGAGCTCTTCGATGTTTCTTTGCAGTAATAACCTCGAGATATGTACATGATGATACGAAAAATATTGCTATGACAGAAATCATGAGATTCAAATGAGTCCTTCTTTTTCCAGATGAATTTTTTTGGTGATTCGATTAATTTCCTCTGTTCCAATCGCAACTTGATATTTGCTGTTGAGAATCATTACGATAACTCATAACCTTACTAGAATCTCTCAATAGCTGCAAGCATTTCGATTTCCTTCCACAATATCTTGAGCCAAGTCCGACCGGTAAACTGAATTGAAGATCCGAGAAATTTGATTCCGTTCCTGATGCGAGCTTGTTGAGAAGAGGATGAACGACCAAACAGTTAAAACACTCTATAACGCAGCCACGAAACGATTTTTCCGCGTTCCGCTTGGTCTTTATCCATCTCTCGTTCTGCGATTCGCGCAAATCTTGCCACAATTGCTACCTCGCCTCGGCTCAATTTAGCGACTCTCGATCTAATTTAGCCGCAACAACCGCACTCCGCAGATCGGGTTGTGAGATCGAGTAGTTGGGCAAAACCATCTTGGCTTCGTAATTGATTACTCTCAGACAGAATAGATCGTGAGCTACGTACAATGTAATGGTCCCACATTGCTCTTTTTGAAAGCATGATGCTTTCCTTTCTTACAGACTGCAGTATTTATTGCCATATTTGTGGCTGCATCGGGATAACAAGGAGCTTTCTGATTGGCTCATGACCTACCGAGTATTTCTTCCTTAAAACGAGGTTTCGATTGAGTATGAGCCTGAGATGGATAATATTACGATTTTGAGAACTATCAAATGGAAAAAAAGATGCTCACTGATGTTGTCCTTGCAATTTCGATGAAGTTTTAGAGTGGGCAATCTCATGTCTTGCTCAAATTATCCTGCACCTGGTGGTATCTAGAACTTCATGGTTATGCATGTTTCTGATTTTTTGTACGTAGATCTGGTTGACTCTTTGTAGCAAACATAAAAGCAGAGACAGAATCATAAAAAATAACGCATGCTAATTTGGGAAAGAATTCATCATTTTGGAATCTTATTCTTCGTAAATCTGATTTTTCACATGCTTTACCAAAATATTTTTCTGAAAATACACGTGTTACATCTGAAGTCCATATTGCGATGAAATGTTTGATATCAGTGAAAGATAACTAAACAAGAAATGAGTGGGTGAATATTTTTCTGGATTCGATCTCACAAGTCTAATAAAACTGATGACCAATCGTTTTCGACTCGTGTTTCTCGTCTCAGGCAACCTCTTCAATAGCTATTATAAACTTTCTCAAAAATCAAGCCTCTTCACATTTTAGCGCGCTTCCCACCGATCACTTACCGCTCTTGGATTGGCGTACTCGTGAATTTTCTCCATCGAGTCGCGTGAAACAACGTTGCACGCGATTTCCATTACGAAAAATCCGATCTCGTTTCCCTCTCCTTCCATACAGCGTTCAGATTGGCAATAATGAACACGTGGGACATGAGACGATGCAGCTACAGCGTCTGCGACGGAGCGTTCCAACCGAGAATCACGAAGGCCATGACTTTTTAATGAGAGACGTCCGATATAATTCGAGAAATTCGGGAGTAATCCACATATACACCTTGCTTATCCCTGCAGTATGATTCGCTTTCGTCGTAACGACCACAAGGCTGCAATTTTTTCTCATTTTTTTCGAGTGGAGAGATCAAAAAGAGTCGGTCACGAGGCCTCAATAGGGCCACACCAACCGCCTTCATTTGTATTTATTCATTGTGCAAGTGAAGGGTTTCGGGCTAACGAGCGAGAGGACGTTTTTTCGACTTCAAAGGGGTACACGCGCGCGCAAGATGCATCTTCCACGGATTCATTCGTGAATTGGGAATCTCAGAAAGGCTCAAGGAGTCCGTTATAAGGAATTTCATAAATAATCTTGCACAGCAAAGAGATGTGCGGTGCCCAATTATGCTGTCCGTTAGCATTTTTTTAAGACTCGAATGATTACCATTTTCACAAAATTGCTTTGAGACTGAATTTGGATCCTATGAGTTACAATCGGTTTTTGATCAGCAGCTTTATTTCAGTCCCCTGAGATGAACCTGCTTGATGCCAATTTTCTGAGGAGGGCTATTTGAACAAATTCTTTGCGTTAAAGCTCTTCCGCATAGACTATTTGAATACGATTTTCTCATAGGGAAATCCTGAGATAGGGCTTCTCGACACAAGCTACTCGAAATACAGTCTTTTACTTTCAGGAACCATTCGATGTACTACTTTTATTTGCTAATTTCTGAGATCAGGCTTTCTACTTCTTAGCAAATGAGATAGGGTTTCCTAATTCTTAACCATCGGTATGTATATTATGACAACAGAAGCTTCATTATGCTTAGCTACTAGGAACTATACATGTTAGTTATAGCCATTGAATGAATACATGATACATTTACAATCTGCAATTTGAGGTTAAATTGATAACATCGAGATTTTCATGACGGCATCAACTCAAAATTATACCAATGATCCAACTTCCTCCTCGGTTCATCGAGTGAAATCCTGAACATGGCCTCAGTACGAGGCTTTCGTTACTCTGCATGGACATCGCTTGCTTGGAATTTCTCTACATCTGACCCCGTCACATCATGAAAATACACAGATTTTACTAAAAGAAATTCTTTTGGATTGCTAGTCCCTTAACAATAGTGTCCTAGCTTATAATAAGATAGTTTTCACGAGAGTTTTCATCTACAACGCATCTTGATAAATGCTCTCCCCAGGAATTCGAGTTCAAAACTGTAACTGCAGTGAGTAATATCAAACTCGCATCTTCTCGAGTCTTCTAGCGCGTTATCATTGAATCACTATCAAACACAACGAAAACTTTCCCATGATGAAAACTCGGAGTCTGAAGTCTGATGTTTACGGAGCTTACACAAACCTGAGATATGGTGCAAAATTTGCAGATGAAACGTAATTACGATTTGATAGGAAAGGAAAAAAAAACAAAGCAAATAAAAACAAAAGGTATACACACTTTCACAAACTATCGGAGTACCCACCCAGAATGTTGGTGCAGTCAGCTACAACGTTGGGTAAATATAAGTGATTGCTGTGCCACACACATTCCCTTCAAGAGCACCATGAAGTCGGGGATTATGAGAGAGGCGATGGGTTGTACACGACTTCGATGCAATGGCAATGCGGAAAACCGCACGAGGCTGGTCTGGAATCATCAATTGCTGCGCTGCGCCCCTCACAATTTTATCAAATTATCTCAACTGGACAATTTTTCGATGAGCTACGAGCAATGGCCACCCGGTGCTATTCTATTAGATGAATAGATCGAAAGCCGAGCAGTGCTCGGGTATAAACGTTTCTGGTGAAGGGCAGGTCTCTCAATTTGCAGAGTCTGGTAGTTGTCGAATAATCGATTAGGAAGAATTTAGCTGCACAAAGAAGATTGATGTGGTGAGGGATGTTATTGAGAAAATGTTCATCGGGGGTTAATTGGACTTGAAACTGATTCTTTTGGAGTCTCGATTGGGGAGAGGATAGGGCTCAAAGTAATCACTAGAGATTATAGATTTAGATGGGTTTTCTCCCCCTTTAATGATATCATTAATGACATCAAGATTTGTTCCACCATTGGCGTGCACCAAGCCTCTCATTCCCTATCGGTCTCTCGATACATAGGAACTTGTATTTAGAGATCAAGTCACGAGTGATTTAAGAAGATTATTGCTCACATGATTCTATCTGCACATGAATTGGAATGAACTTAAGGTTGTAGACTATAATAGAATACTAGAATTAGAATATTCGTTTATCAGACAATAATCTTACCCTGGGGCTGTATTTTCTCGACACAAGCTCTTGCCCTCACTATTACCAAGCGTCTATTGTTTGACCCAGGAAAATTCAATCCTTGCCCCTCAAAATGAGTGATAAAATTCCTTCTGTTCCACCTCTTTATCATTTGCTCGCTGCAACTTGTCATCAATCTTTATAACAGGTCAACAATATCTCTCAAGAGACGGTAATTCTAGTCATGAGAATTCACAGCGAGATAGGCTCTGTGATTATTTGAACAATTATTTGGAAGGACTGAGATTACTATCAATTATTAAAAGATTCTTCTCAAGGGATATGAGAATTTCTCACAAAATTGATGAAAAACTTTCGATGACGTGAGTTGCTAATTTCGACATCATCTCGAAACAATTATTGAGTTCTCATCTGCTTGACCAAATGAGGATGAGAATGGCTTTAATTTAAGGTACTTAGAGGGAATTGCCTAGAATAAGTAATGGGACACGATCCTTCAAATTAGATAAATAATGAAAGGCTCTGGTATCAGAAGGTGCTGGCGTATAGAGAAAGGAAACTCGCATTAGATAAAAATATAGCGCGCAAGGCGGCCTCGCGAGCGGCCTCGCCCTCTTTACGCTGAGTTGGGGTATTTTGATCTCACGCTTTTTTTGCACTCGCAGTATCGTCATGCTTGAGAGGGTGTTACCCCGTCACATGAAGTACTTTTCGTCATCAACGAAGCTGATCTGCCACTATTTTGGTCCCGAGAGCATTTCTTGGTTTCAATTTCAACTCACAATTTTGCGACCCTCTCCGAATTTTTTCGGCGTCGAAATTTCCTCGCTCGAACACGAACAATCGATTCTTGCTTCGACCAAAGTGGCATACGGTGTTGCGGTAAGATCATGAACTCTCTGATCATCTCATCTCAAGTCAACAGAGATTGAAAAGGAATGGATTCCCAAATACCAACTTTGCCTCAGGATCATAGCTTCGCGGTGAGCCATGTTATGCCTCCGTTATTGTAGCAACATGCTGTTTGAAAGACGAAGCTCTTTGGATGGGATTATCACCTTTGCTCTTCATCTTCATTTGAGCAGAAATTGAGAGACAAAGGTGAGCATTATCCTCTCAATATTCTGAGAGGCTTTGATGCAGTGCAATTTCAACGAGTATGAGTGCCAACGAACATTTGGACCTTGGTTTCCTGTGATGTTTTTCCTGTTTGTTTGAGTTGAAACGAGCCCTTGCACAAATCCATCTTTCAAACTATTATTTGTTTCGCAAAAAAAATATAATGCGATTGCATCTCATTTCTAGTTAGCAATGTAAAATGTGATCAAAAGAATTGCTCTTTGTAGATACTACTTACATTACAGGGTCTCCTCTTAAAGGCAAAGAGGATGTAATCGCGCAACGTACAATTATTCAAAATCCATCCTCTTGAAAATACTGCTGTGCCACACGACTCTTTTCAGTTTTAAAGAAGTAACTCGATACCAAGATCTTGGAATCCTAAATATGTGAGGACAAAATTAATAATCGGAGCTAGAGAGAGTTATCTTGATTCCACCTCTTCCATCGGCTCAAATTGATCAATCCTTGTGACAAGATAAAGGCGAGCGAGTTGTTTTCAGATTGAGTTGAGAAGATAATTAACC
>JAPYYZ010003748.1:0-12749 GCA_030522705.1 Eretmocerus eremicus
ACTTGATCGATTGCGCGCCCGAAACGTATGATTTACTCGCGCGACGTTCTCCCGCACGACGCAATCCAAAGTTTCTCCGTTTCTGTAATAGCGCCGGTTTCCCTAATGTCGTGCCATTTTGCATTGTAGAATGCGACAAAGTTGGGCTGCTGCATAGCAGTCTGGGATACGCTAATACACTTGGATTTATGATAAGGCAACGATTCTCAGCGCTGCGCTCCGTTATGCATTCCGCATTTAATTGGAAAGTATCGCATTCAAACGGGTCACGGGTATTGGAGAAACTTTGAAAGCTGTTTAATTCGCGCGGCTAATTAGACACAGTCGTATTATCCTCCCCAAAAACTTCGGTGTCAGGCGCGAGCCGAGTTCCCGCGCGCGCAATCCTTATACATCCACCGGAAATTAACGATTTCCTCGTAGCATGAAACTATGACAATAACGTTGTACTGCGGGCATTGGATATTCCAGAGTTTCTCGACGATAGGTTTTGCCCCCGCGGGAAATCGGCAATTTCGTCTTAACAGCTTCAATTGCGATGACAATGGGGTGTTACGAGTTTTCGGTCGATCCTTACATTTTGAATTCAGTCCATTCAGGATTTTTTGATTGTGGGATTGCTCTAAAATTTTTTGGACGGATGGAGGTCGTATCAAAATGAGGCGAGGATGCCTAAATTACTGGTCTTTAAACCAATTTATTCATAATTTTGGTCTACTTTAATATTTTCGAGAGTTCTTTTTGTTACTTTGAAGCTTTTTTGAGTTCCAAAGAATGGGGACTTATTTTAGATTGAAGGAAACGTGCTGTTTCAGTATTTGTGGTGGGAGAGGGAGGGGGGGGGAGGTCTTATTAAACTACATCATCTCCTTAAGTCAGCGGTTTTTTCATGGAAGCTTTGATAAAATCATTGATATTGATTCGGACAATTGAAATACTGGTCACATTAATAACCCATTCCATAAATTTTTTGTTGGGAAATTCACACCCTCCTCACAATCAGTTAACTGTGCATCCCTGGACCAGAATCTATTGATTTCAACACGCGATATCTGACAAAATCTTCAGTAATGAACCATTGGTGATGAATCTTTGAGAATCAATCGGAAAATCCCTCCAATGCAGTTGTACCTGCGAGTTCATAGATGGCTTACGCAATGGTGAGTAAGTTAAGTAAACCTTATTCCGTCGAGATGTTAGTTAAGTCAGTAAAGAATCAAAACGCCTTTCGGAGATAAGATAAAAACAAGAAACGGTATAAAGCGCGTCGAGATCGCTCAAGTAAATTTTTTGTGGCAGATTTTTTTGTGAATACAGAAAACATAGGATTGAACGTTACAAAAATCGATAAACACGTTCTATGAAGAGCGTGAATAAATTTTTGTCGGCCCATCACATACATCCCATCATATTGCGATGCAATCGAACTTGTCCAAGTGAGACTTAAGGGAATAGAATATAGTTATTTGCCCCTTTCAAACTTGTTTTGCTATTCAATGCGTTCTGAACGGATAGCCCCTATTCAATGCGTTCTGAACGGATAGCCCCAGAAATTCTCATTCAAATCATCATTGTGTACCGCACGGAAAATTCCTCTCGCGGGCTCTCAATCCGATAATCGCCGCCATTCAAGATGAAAAGCTCCACAGCAAGCCGCCTATTAGGATTATGGATGAGGCACGGAGCTTTACGAGTACAAAAATCGGCTCTCCATACCTCGGGCTCGGCGCGCGGATTAACTTGAATTTTATCTCTGTGGAACAAGCATCGGCAGCACAATAACCGACTCCGCTTGCTTTTTCATCACGCATCCATACCTACCCCTCGCCAATTCACATTTATCTATATGTACATCCCCGTATACGCGATGCTTACAGCGCGGGAATCCGGCTTTTGAAGCACATTTGAATTTCGGCGCGCTGGAGCCTCTCTACTCGGCCTCCGCGTCGCTATACTAATATATGTATATACGTGTATACGAGCCAAAGAGCGAATGCGAAAGCTTTGAAGCTCTACCGGGCCGCAGCATTGCGGGCTATGACCCAAAATGCCCCAATAAATATATGCGGAAACTCGTGGATGCGGCAGTGGTGTATAATATACATAGTGTGTGCGGAAGCGCATATCGACGCAGCAGCCAATCCGCTCTCGCATTTTCATCCTGCCCGGCCGATCTCTCAAGGCGATGGAATTTTTCATAGCCTCTTTCTCTTGCGGACCGTTGCTTTTGCTCCTTTTGGGTGTATAGTATGGTTTCGGGGTTGTATTGGTAGATCGCGAGGGTATATATGCAGATGCTGCAGCCGAGGAAATGGGAGCGGAGACGAATGAAATATTCAAGAGCCGGAGTTGGGCGCCGCGTGTGTGTGTATGGAATGGTATTGACGAGTCATCGAGGAGTAGTTGAGGTAAGGGAGTGTGTTAGAGTGTTTCTCATTCACCTTTGATCGGAGCCTCGTCGTCGACCTGGAAGCTGATTGCGTTGGCTCGACGGGAAAACCTCAGAGTGTGCCACATGTCGTCGTTGAGGCCTTGCCCGGTCACGATCGCCTGGAATGAAATATTTTGGTGAAGAATTGCGGACTTTGATTTCAGTTTGCAGATCTGCATCTTGGACTCCAGATGAATGATTCAGGTCACCTGAACCGTTCCATTGTTGAATGATGGATTCGGTATCTGACCAATAAATGCTGTAATATTTCAGAACCGAGTACCAATGAAATAACGGGGATGTTTCTTTTGTCACGACTCCGGCATTGATTTGATTTTTCGTAACAGAGTCGTACATAAGAGTGATCCACTCTTCTTAGATCTCAATATATTCTTTGAACTTTCAAAATAATTAGTTTGCTAGTGGTTTGGAGTTATTTCATTCTGCATCATTGATTAATTGTCAAAAGTCGAGACCCAGTAGTGGCTAATGAATCTATTTATCGAACCAATTTTGTATTGCGGGTTTTTGCAAAGTCGCAAAAGGGAATATTGTACGCCAGAAATTATACTTAATTGGCGGGAAAAAGTATGTGTCCCATAGACAATATACCAAGATGAGCTTTCTTTACAAAGTATAACGACCAACAAGAAATTTAAGTTATGTTCATAATAGCTGATACGAAGTGAGCATCTTTGGAAATAATTATAGATGCACAAGACATTCACGTAAGTTAAAAGATGACACGAAATCCTCGAATCGCAAGCTCGCGTCGACCGGAACTAAGAAACTCCTCAAAATCAACCAACCAGCATCAAAAGTGCTTCCAGCTAACGCTGTCACTTTTGCACCTGCACACTCGAGTCAGCGTCCCGTCCGCGATCTCGACTAAACATCCACTGGCCAACCGCAGTCGCAATCGAAAATGCGCGCTATTAAATTATCCCGGGGTCATTATCCTCTTAACGAGCCGATGACCCCACCCCGACTGCCACTCGACACCCTCTTCCACCCCCCTCTCACCGCTCATTCAATTCACGCCGCGGCAGCGGAACAGAGGCTGCCCTCCATAATCCCGCGATTAATTACGAATTCGAGCGAGCGGCAAAGAGGCCCTCGGCTCCCGGTATAATTAAAGCTCGTGCGCGGGAAATTCAAAAATTCCGCAGACCCCGATATAGAGGGGGCTAACGAGGCGATATCTGCCATCCGCGCTACTCGCGCACCTCGAATTTATGACACCCAGGTCGGCCTATACACACTATATATGCGTTTTTGGCTCGGCGCTCGGCGCTCATGCATCAGCGGCCGAAAAGCCGCAGTGGGACGGGCCGCTCATTAGCGCGCGGCGCGTCACTGGCCGCACCGCGATGCGTTATATCCATCCCACAGCTGCTCGCATAAGTTATGCCTCGAGTCGCGGATTCGCGTACACCTGTATGTACCTCGTAAAGGGGTAGTATTTCGGCGTGAGAACGCGCCGTGTTGATGCAGCGCAGTGCGGGTCGGAGCGGGAGCTTGCAAGCACGCGCGCGCCTTTTGAATTTGACTCACGTATCCGCTCGCGTGTGTACTCTGCAGCGCGCTCTGCGACAAATTCGACAACATACTCGATCTCACCTGACTCTACGTGCACGATATATAGCCAACTCGTGAGGATATATACGTGTCAGAGAGCTTTTGCTCGATGCGCTGGAGCTTTGGCGTGTGACGATGCGCGAGATAGCGGCCAATTATTACGCTCGATCGTCGGCAGAATTGAAACGTTCGCTGCAGCGAATTATAACGAGCGTGGCGTCGACCTCGACCGCTAATACCCCCCTCGCGCAAGTTTACGTGCATAGATATCGAGCTTGCAAGCTCTCTCGTGCTGCGGGCCAAAGTGCACATGCCATTTCGCGAGAGGGAGAGAGCGCGGGGTCGCGCCAACAAGTCGCTTTTTACTCATCTCTGCAATCGCTTTTTAGCCAGCTCTGTGAGGATGTATATGTGCCGAAAGCTCTGTAGATGCAGTATGAATGCACTCGCGAGTTTCTGGCAGCATTCGTCTCTGCGGTCTCGATTTTAACTACTCGCGGCAAAAAGAGATCACGAGCTCTGGCTGAATGTATGATACATAGGTATACTATATGGAGCGAGCCTATGATTTATCTTCTTCCGGGCAAAAAGGTCGTTTGGTAGTTCGTTGCACTCGAGGCTTCTCGTCCTTCCAATGACTCACTGTATTTTCTGATATCTGCGCACGCTCGTATAAATCAAAATAATGACAGTAGTTTCGACGCATTGATGAAGGTGATAAGCTTTTACGTGCTTTGTACATGGTTTGAGCTCTATTAATTCTTTCATCACGGAGTGACGATACAAAATATGAGTGAAGATTTGAGTTATGGTAGAACTCGGTTTATAAGATTCACGATGGTAAATGTTTACTCTGAGCTAATTCATAGTCGCCGACTCCAGGTTTGAGACAAGCTCAGCGATCGTATCGCTACAATTCAGAGTATAGATCACAAAGTCATCTCATCACATAATTTGCAACCAAATACGCGCCCGTAATAATGCAAACGAGCTAATATTCCCCTCGCGATCTTGAAACTACGTCGTTAGCTACGTTACATCTAGGGTAGTATGTAAATGCCTGTAAGTTGGAGTTGATCGAGAGACTCGCTCGTGGCAGCAACTCATCAAGATTCACGCGACGACAACGCGCGCAAGAAGTTTCGACGGAGTGAAAATGATTAAAATCGACCGCGCCGACGGAATGAATATTAATGCATCGCCTGCGAGATGCCGCCAAAGTGCTCCGCACACACACTCTATATGTACTCCGTTACACATAGACCTCATACGCTATATATGTATAACCCGCATCGCTCGATCTCACAGGCATTTATAATGGGGTGCAGTATAGGTGTACCTTCTCGTGGTGATCGATGTGTATGAGCGCCTTTGCGCTGCCGTTCTCGAGCGATAGCTGCAGCCTGTCGACGCTGTTCTCGAGGCTCGTCGCGACCAGCAGGCCCCGCGGCTTGTTCGATTTGAATCGTATCACGAGCTCCTCGGCCTGGGTCTTCGAGTCCTCCGGCATTAGGGCCGTCATCTGCTGCGAGCCGTTTACGTACAGCACCGATGCGTCTGCAACGAAAGCCATTTTTTTAAGGCTCCATGTAAAAATATAATCGCCATTTGTATTGTGGCAAAGCATAAAAACATAATTTAAAGGTACAGTATCACGTAGGTAGCCAGAATTCACAACGTTTTTTGGTATAGGTACTCTCATACTTCGTACAGGTTCACCTATAAATTTTTGGAGCTTGTAACTCTGATCTATCACAATATTTTTCATTGTAATTTGGATTCCTTTCAAAGCTGGTTCCAATACTTTGAAGAATGAGTAAAGGTACGTTCAGTTTTGACCAAGTTGAGCTTATTAGTTTCTCGAAAAATAATTTTCAATTCACGGATGGGCGACATTTTCTTCGGAAAATTTAAGAGTTTTCATACCTGAGACTCTGAGGTACCTTAAACCGGGGCTACTTTGGTTCACTAGTACTTTACCCATAACGTTAGATGGATGTACTTGAAAACATCGTACAAGAGCACATTTTAAAGCTCTTGCTTTCACCTTTAAAATGAGCTTCTGTAAAATATTCTACGATAAACCTAAGTAAAGTTACGGCTAAAATACTAGTGGACCAAAGTAGCCCCAGGGTGGCCAAAGTAGCCCCGGTTTACGGTATTGAAGCTCATTCTAAAATTGTTATAATGAGCTAAAGTGCATTTGATTCTACCAGAGATGAGCTGAGTTGTCTCTGTTTCACGAAGACAACGTTTTGGCGCCACAACGATTATTGAAAACTTCAAGTCAAAAACGCAATCAGCATTTTTCATGAATCTAGGTTGTTAGGTCAATCATATTTCGAATCAATCTATACAGTGCGCGGCAGCTATAGCGCGCTCAGTTTCTGAGATTCGAGGGTCGAGCCTCAATGGGTATACAAGTATATTCGTTGGACGCACTTGTACTAATCGGACGTTTTTTGAATTTTTTGTCTTTCAAACTGGTGATCGTGCATAATCGTATCTTGACCTGGGTTTGCGGTGTTCAAAATTCGAGGTTATGTACGAATACCAACTTGAAAGACGAAAAATTCAAAAACGTTCGATTAGTTCAAGTGTATGTAGTAGTACCTTTAATTCGAGAAAGAGTCATTCAAGGTGAGGATGTATCTTGTCTGGTTGATATCCTCACAGAAATGGAAGATCCCCCCGAAAAAATAAATATGGAAGAAGTGAATGAAGTAGAGGCTGAAGATGAAGCGAAAATCGATGTTGGCTCGAAGGAGATGCGAGCTTGCGATAATTTGCGTATATGGCACGGGGGCTTATCGCTTCGCCGCGTCGTCTGCTTTTGTGCGTTATTCGGCGAGGGTGTGTGGAAAGTCTGGAGTGTCTTACCCTTGCCACAAGTCGCGCCCGTGAAAGACGTGGCCGTGCAGTCGCAGTAGTACCTGTTCCAGCCCTCGACGCACACACCCGAGTGCATGCACGGCTGCGACGTGCAGTGCGAGCCCTGCACTCTACACGCTGGCCTCACCGCACCTGCGCAATTGGAAATTTTTGTCATTGTTGCTTCGAAGTAAATCCGAAATTGATGAGCCTATAAGGATTAGCCCACTGCCTATTTTTGGCACTTGATTGTAGGAAGCGTTTTCCGGCATTCCCATTTTGGATCAAAAATTCATAGGATCAGTTCCCGTCATTTGGACTCTCCTCAAAATTTTAGAAATTCTTTTTATCAATAGGAAGGCATGAGTGTAGCTTTGGCTTACATAGAACGAGATATGCTCTCATTGGCTACAACATTGTTGATAGAAAAATGAAGGAAGTTGGAGAATTTCGCAGATTAATTGATACATCTTGTCATTATTCTGGGATGAATTGAATGTTTTTGCATTCACAAAAAGTATGTGCAATTTTTATTCCATAAATCTGAGAGTGCTTCGTACTTCCCCCAGACATTCCAATATTTCAATTTGTTCAGTTCCAAAGTTTCATATATTATTTATATTTCACATGTTATACTAACCGAATAACCAAAGGAAACCGCAAAAATTACTTTAGTTTTTTCACATTATTTATTGTATTGCGTAGAAGAAAAAATCTTCCATAAATTGGATGAGAATATTAACAACTTTTATTCATTCATCTCCTGTTATCTCAGACAATATGAGTGAACAAGGCATATTGGTGTAATGTTGTTTTCACCGACGATGACTTGGAAGAATTCATTTAGAAATCCGAATAACCAAGAAATTTTGAAATATAACATTCTTAAATAACTATTGATATTTCTCAGGGGCTAATTGAATGAAATGAAAATATGGGATATTATCTAAGAATCGAGTAAGCGCAAAAATCCATTGGAATCTTGAAAATTTTTCAACATTGCTGTATCTCTCGATTACAGGCGTCAAGGATGAGGATACGTAGTCAGATTTACCATGGGAGTACGTTTGAATCGACTATTCGAGCATTGAGCGTATACGGAACGCGCAATACTGCGTCTGCGCTGTGCAGACAGAGGCGCTGGGAGACAAGTACGCCAACGAGCGCCGCTTCGGCACAGCTGCGGTGTCCGAGTGGTTAAGGAGTCAGACTCGAAATCTGATGGGCTATGCCCGCACAGGTTCGAATCCTGTCCGCAGCGAAATTTTTTTTCTCCACTTTTTACGATTATTGCATCATTTGCGTTAGAAATGGTTTAACATCGACTGAAAAAGTCGGAATTAAGCATATTTGAAAATATTATTCTCACTTAAATCGTTTGGCAAAATTCCGGAGCTCCCATTTTTTTGCAGTAAATGTTTGCAAAAATAATCCTCTTGCTTGACATTCTTTTCATAGATCAGAGAATCATTTTTCTAACCTTAGGATTGATGGAATTCGATCTTATGATCACGTTTGGTTGTTTTCTACAAAACGTCGGACTGCTGTTTTTGACTTGAAAAATAAAATCAATTTGTCTGATGGTATTTTTGGCTTTTTCTCTTAATAATTTTGTCCTGTCTCTACTGTTCATGCCGTATTTGAATAAGTTCGTCCGCTCTGTTTCCAGGAAAGTTTTAATGAAATTCCCCGACAGGAAGAATCTGTCGCTTAAATAAATCACTTATTCATGAAAATTCGAAATGATTTCTAAGAACGATTGAATCGAGGTTCAGTGATGAAATTTTCATCGAAGAAACGGCATTGTCCCAGACAGTATTGATCGGAGTGAGCGCACCCATACAGTTCAGATTCCTACCTTATCCTCTATTTTTAGTAGTTCTTAATTTTTGTTCTGGTTCATTTTTTTATTCACTAATACAGCTGTTTACACAGTTCTGTTCCTTCGTGTGTTAATTTCCAGTGGTGAGGAACATGTAAGCAGAAATTTTATGTGACATGACGCACAACCAAGTATACGTGGTTGCCATATTCGCAGGGGTTCATTCAGGGCAAATATTCAGGAGCGTTGGAAATTTTGAGGAAGCCAGATAAATTACCCTAATGTCTTGTTCATTCCATGGAATTGTGCTTAATTCTTTTACGCTAAAATTTTAAATTTAACAGTTGAATCACCCTAGCGATAGCAAAGATACTAGTGGAAATCAAACTAACTTGGAGCTAATATTTCATGCAGAGAGGCACAAGGACTCGTAATGTACTAAATACCTTCGTCAGATTTATAATACTGATCGAACAAATTATTCAACATAGTGATGAACGGTTTCCACTTGTGAATATGATTTTGTTTAATGACATCAGATCATCAGATTTACTTGTCTAGTTGGAAGTTTTGAGACTTTGTTTGAAATTCCATGCATTGAAACAATAAATAGAGTCACAATTATACTCTTTAGAACTTCTATGTAACAAGGTAGTCAAAAGTTAATAAGAAAAAAGGGGATTTCAATCGCATTCCTGTCTCGTGATAATTACATTTCAAACACTCATGATCTTAGTAATGGAAAAAATTTGCATAGTCGATGCCGAGATCGTGAATTCTTATTTTCATCGTTGGATAAATGTTGACCGTCTCTGAAAAGACAGACCATAAGAATTTCATTCATGAAAATAATTTCAGTTTTCTTAGACTATCAATAGTGAGCTCAATTCATGAATTTGTTTTTAGAATGGATGGGGACATTCATGATAATATATTTGCTCGGATTTTCTGTAGATACTTTTCTCTAACGTTTTTAGATTATACATTTTCATATTAAAGCGTTGATATCTGTGTGTAATCAAAATGCACAGACGACTCTAAATTCGACGGACTCAGTAAATCTAAGTAATTGAGATGTAGAGTATACTTATGAGAATTTTTCGAGACGTTCAGAAATTGCGTTCTCTCTATCTCTTGAAAGAAGAGCCATTACTCACAAAGTCTTTTCAGAAATTCCATCGAAGGTATCAAATTTGAGAAGGCTTGAACTTGCCATTAGATGGATATCGAGAAAATAGAATACCAATGAAATTTCAGGTATGCGAGACGCTAAGAAGAACCTTGATCATTCCTCATACATCAGTCATGGATAAGCTGTTTATTTGGGTTCAATTTCCTCACTTTGAACTTCGTCTGTAGACGACACAGAGGGAGAATCTAACTTTGGCCTTATCTCTCAGATATCTTACGCTCGAAAACATGTACACATAATAATTATTCGCGATGACTGGAGTCTCCAAAAAGTTTACAATTTATGGAATGAAAATATTCCATAAAAATCAATCAAGAAATTTTCCCAAAAATGGATGGCTGCAAACCACATTATACAAGTTCCTTTCCAATTTTCAAAATTCCCACCAGCTTTTCATGACCTGAGAAACTCGCAGAGTTGGCTCGATCGGATAAATCCTTTTCCGTCTATATAAGTAGACAAACAACGAATTCGTACGATGCGGTGCGGGAATCTTTCCAACAGACCTCTATTATATAGGATTCAGCAATTTCCAAAGGAGCAACTCGATTTTTTAAAATTCAAAAATGAACCTAATTCACTATGGTTTGCAGTTGTCGGAATGTTAAAAACCTAGTGATTCCCGGAGGAAGCTGCTGATCTCTGAAAAACGAAAGTGTACCTAAGCCTAAAACTGTCCCATTCCTATAAAGGTTCATAAATTCCTATAACGCATCGATTCGGACTACAACAAGAGCCACGCAGACTGCCGAGACACATAAGTCCATGCTAAGTCGAGCTGTACATCGCCCAACCGCGTACGCACTCGAAATACAAGCTCTCCGAACCAGTCGCGGTTAAAACCAATGGGTCACCGCAGGCGAGACCGCGTAAGAGATGGACGCACCAATTGGGCACGCGTCGAATGTTGAATCCGTCGAAACTCACCAGAGTCCTGCTGCTGGGCGTAGCCGGCAATGTCGACGGGCTGCCCGTTGATCACGAGGTCGCGCATGCAGCCAACGTATCCCTGTCGCAAGCTGCCGGTCCAGAGAACCGGCGGAACCGTCAGCGGGGCAAACGGCGCCCCAACGCCTCCGATGTACAGCAGCCCGTCCAGGTCCAGCTGCGTCGAGTCGCCTGAAACGTTCGCCCCGAATTTTCCGTCACACAAACGTCCTCTACTCCGTCTCACTCTCCTCTCGTATACGTTCGAACGCCCAAATAAACCCCGCAAGCTCTACATTCGAAACGAGAGCTTGCCGCAGCTTCCAAAAAGGTGCACGGTCTCGATAGCGCGGTATGAATTATTTCTCCGTTGCGGCTCTGCGCGAGCGAGAGTCGAGTTTGCCCGATGCATGGAAGCCGAGTATATAGAGAGGCTCTCTCTCTCTTTGAAGCTCGCGCGGCAGCGGCGAGTATAAAGAGAGGAAGCTTTGACGCGAGCTTTGACGCGGCCACTTTGAGCTGATTCCAAAATGGAATTTTCAACGGACGGACAAGCGCACGCAAACTAAGCTATACGACCTCTTCTCCTCTACGCGCGACCAAATAGCCCAGTTCGACGCTCTCTCGCGTAAAGTTACGATATAATGAACTGCGTCTAAATGTCGGTTAAGGGACGATTAATCATTTACTGCTGGGTCGTCGTTGCGATTCGAGTTTTTTTGGGGGTGCAGTCGTGCTGTGGGATTCGGTATTTTAGGAGTCGAGCGAAGTACATTTCGCGCGAGGAGCGCCTGGAACTCATCGATCTGTAGCGGAATTATTTTTGAACCTTGATGGACTTGTTGTGGGGAGAGCGCGGCGGCAAAGTAGTTTTGAGCACCCGAAACTGGTTCAAACAATCGCTCCGCTTGGAGTGCTTTGCAGTTTGAATTTCCCGCAACTTTGCAAGCACCTCAAGTTGTGCTCGCTCTCGACTTGCGCACCCCAAATTATTACAATGAAAATAACGAATGTGCGGATTTCAAGGGAGCGAGATTGAGAACAAACGCGTTTAGAGATCGTTAAAATTTGTGAGAATTGAGCGTGATAACAACACGCATGAGTAAGTTTACTGGAGAACTCGAATCATTCGAAAACCTTGACTCATTCTGGAAGTCTTACGAAATGAGTTAGCAATTGTCTTGGTCGCATTTGTCTAGGGGACAATTTTTGTAAAAATTATAAGGCTTCATAGAGTTATGATGAGGCATATTTCACGTGAAGTATGGTATTCGTATCTAATGAGTTTTTTTGTGTTATTAAAAGGATCAGAGTAATTAAATCTTGATTGCTCCCTCGTTATGTATTTGGTACATTTGCTTCTCGATTGTTTCCCGTCTTCTAGAGATCACTCATCCCTTTTCATTCAATCAAAACTTCAACTTTTCAACTCGCAATTTCTCTTCTTGAATGAAGAATAAAATGTATCTATCTACTCTCTCCAATATAAGATAAAGAGACAATATCATGCGAAAATCTGTCCGCGGATAATTTCGAAATTTCATACAGTGATGCGTTTTATTAATACGCAGGAGGGATCGGAGTCACTTTCCATAAATATCTTTCTTGTTTTTCTTTTAAATGGAATTCATAACTAATGGCTTGGAAAGAGAACTTTTTCTTTCCCTCAAACTGTGTTCGCCGCAACTCAAAAAAAATCTATGAGCGAGGGCATGTGTAAAAAAGATCGTTATTCTTACAAAGAATTATTCTCAGGATGTATAAATGAATGATGTTCCAAAAATCACATAAACCTAGTATATCGACTGATTTTGAGTATCAGAACAGCCTTAAAGAACTTGGCAAAACACTCGATATTTTTGGAATATTTTTTGCCAGTATAATACGAAAAAAGTCCACAGTATGTCAATACCGTTCATCTCGTTTCT
>JAPYYZ010003749.1:0-12077 GCA_030522705.1 Eretmocerus eremicus
TCTGGATTCGGGAAACGCGGGTTTTCCCGGAATGTTTCTTGGAATCGCGAGGATAGATTCCTGGACTGATTTGTTTGTGGTACGAGATAGGACTACGGGGGTCGTAGTGCGGAAGTCGCCTACAACGGTGCTTTGATGGGCGCAAAAATGAGCAGCAGCGATTTGAATTTTAGAACGGGAGCACATGCGCACGTCAGAATATGCTTATCGTTTGGATTCAAGACAAGACTCTTTGATATCCATTTACAGTGAAATTTCGAGATGTATTTTATTAATATTCAATGTACAGAATATGCTTATTGATTTTTGATAAATTTCCATTAAACTCGAAGGAATACTTTTCTTCGAAAAATCGAATTTAGCTCACTTCAACAAAATCCTTGGGGCTTGACTGGAACCCCCCTTTTTCCATAAGGACAATGCTTTTTTTATTAACCGCGTAAAAACAGGAACGCCTGTATTTCGTATTAATATAGAGAGGCAAAGATTCTTCACCTAGACATTCTACACTTTTTACTCACTTCAACATCTTAAACTGATGAAGATTCTCTAGATGTTACCCCGAAATTTTTGTCTCTTCCAAAAACCTCGCTAGCAGCTCAAAGTTTCTTCAGAATGTTAATAAAAAAAATTTTTTCCTCCCCAGCTGCGTGGGGCCCTATGCCTAGGCCTACCGGGCCTATTGGAAGAGATGGCACTGGAGCTCTTC
The DNA here is from genome assembly GCA_030522705.1 of Eretmocerus eremicus. Classification (NCBI taxonomy): domain Eukaryota; kingdom Metazoa; phylum Arthropoda; class Insecta; order Hymenoptera; family Aphelinidae; genus Eretmocerus; species Eretmocerus eremicus. Next base: position 710 of record JAPYYZ010003749.1, read on the forward strand.
CAAGAAACTATAGTAAAAACGACGGTCCGCAGATGTCCGGACGTATGTTTGTGTGTGCGTTGTTCTTCCTTTGTTACAACACCTTTAAAAAATGCTTCAACTGATCTTCTCCAACAATTTGGGGAGATTGCTCAACATCACTCAGTGATCACCCAGTCCGTTTTCAGCTTCATTTATCGATCGCTCTGTCTTCTACACCCATTTCTATGTTGAAATTTGAACATCATTCTTAGAATTTGACCAACCAAACAACTATTTTCGTTTCTCCTCCGATTCTCGATTAAACTCCTCCATAAGAGACCGTTGTTTCTTACTTTTTTCTGCTTTGTCGAACCAAAACTCTTGAACGTTCGATCAATTTCCACCAAAATTCCATGGGTGATTTGCTATCATTCAGACATGATCCAAATCCATCGATCGGTCAATTCATTCAACACTTCATCCTCTACATAAATTTTGATATTGGTACTTTAATTTGATCGCTCCATTTTTTACCTTTCCCACACTATGCCGACCTACAATCTCAATCTCATGGATTTTCGTCTCAAAAAAACTTGAGCATTAGACTTGGTGACTTTCGATATCTTCTATTGGCGCTAAGAGTAGGATATTTCCAAAGATTCGGGGGAATCCGTGAACCACAGGTTACGAAATGCCCTGGTGAGTCGACATGAAAAGATTCAGAAAATCTGAGAAATCGGACGTAGACAATTTTGAGACCTCACGTGGGATTTACCGATTATTCCATTCGAAAGTTCAAGTCCCGTCAGGTGGCGCTGATGCGAGCTCTGAGAGTTACACTCAGCATCGTCTGTGTTAGCCTGGAGTTGTATTGTACCCGTGTGTGAGGCAAAAATCTATGTATTTGGTATAACTCTCAGAGTTTCTGCCGTTTGCCAACAAATGTGACACTTTTGCTCAAACTTGCGAATAGCACACAAAGCTTGATGTGCAGAATTGGAAAGGGTTTTTGTCCCACCCCATGATTCATTATAGTCCTTGATCTTCTACCATCAATGGCCTTGCTAATATTGAAACGAAGCTCTTAAAAACCGATACTATTACAGTAATATCCGTAAATAATTGATCCATCCCAGGTGGATGTAGTATGCATTATTCCTCGTCTTAATAATCATGCATGAATGATCCAAGATAAAATTTCAAAAGAATGAATGGAATAGCTCCTTCCGCGATGCTTGTAATCAGAAGCAGCAAGTCACATATAAAAGCGAAAGATTAAATTTCTACCTGTGATAATACGTCTTGTCAAGTTCAATCATTCGCGATCCGTTTTTTAAAAGAAGCCATGAAGTTTTGCGGGTGCTTCATACTTTGCTTCTTGAGTATTGCTCTCAGAGTGAACTCGGCTCCACAAGAAATCACAGGTAAGAGAGGCATACTAATCAGAACCGTTGTAGAAATATGTAAAGTTTATTACATTTACGAGTTACATACAGAATAGTTGTTCAATCTTCTAAACTTTTGACATTATTAGTTCATAAATTCCTCATAATGATTGGAAAACCAAATCTGAATGTTATCAACCCCTCCATAATTGTAAGACTGTTGATGACTGGGGACGTTTTTACTCGAATAATTTTTTGCCATCTAGATCATCTTCGGAGCAAATTGTGACCAAACTGAAATTTCCACAAGGCTAGATATCCGTTATATAAACAGTGCTATGCATGAATCAAAAGATTAGTTACATTTGCAGTGTGGCCACAGTTTTGAAATCAGCAGAACAACTCTTACCATCAATTGGGGCTACTCAGTAACTTTTTTTGCATTTTTTATCTCATTAGGCTTGTACTTCTTATATTTTATGATGAATTGCACCTTTATTTGCAACGAATCAAAATCTTACCATCTCAGCTATCAATTGACGGGGCAAAGTCTATTTGGTCGTTTTCAACCTAAGTTTTGACCGTTCAAAGCTGTGTTACAAGCTTAGCCCCCAGTGGGGTTATAATTGTTTTTCACTCGCGCAAAACACTCTTCGGTGGAAGGCTACTATTGAATACCTTGCAATTGCTAGAGAGGAATTGGTTTTAATGCCACGAGATCATATATCTCGCAGAGCGCGGATTTGCACGCCTTTTTTCGGGAGCGTTACAAAGGAGCCTCAGCTGACGGTAGTAATAATGTCAATGTGAAATCATTGAGAAAAAAAATATGACCAGATCAGCAAGCAGTCCCCAACACATTTTGAGTGAAGAAAAAATCATATATTATTCGACAGTGGGGCTCACTATATCTACTTATTATAAACTCAAACTACTAGAAGATCGCTGACTATACATACAAGAAAATATTCTTTCTGTCCTACGGTTGATATTTCAAATCCATGAACATAAGTCGTGAAAGGTATACATATATACATATATGTTTAGACAGGGAATCTTATGCAAAAGTAAGCGCAGGCCTAGATTCATACTCATCTGGTCCCTCAGTCCCTAAATTCATTTAAATATTTTCAAAATGACTTGATCAATGAAAACAGTTTCTTAACTGAAATGTACACCCGCATACTTCCGAACAGGATTGTTCAGATTTCAATCATATTTACCACAATTGAAGTTTATATTAGAAAAAAAAACAAAAAAACTGAAGTTTATATCTGCGAAATTTTGGTTGCAAGGGAGAAAAAGTGAGACACTCGCGATGTAAACATTACGATAACGGAAGTATGGTGAGATCGTGATATCTAAGAGAGTCAAATCAAGAACTCACACAAAATATTACGAACAATTCTTCCCGACGTACCTGTGGATGGTGCATGGGAGATGTTAAAATCTTGATGACAACGAAACTTGGAAATAACAGATTTGGAGTGCCAATATGCTTTTCAATATACTATACCTCAATGAGAGAGAATGTTCCCAAAAACTGTCCCATGTACTTGAGCTGCAACCAAGTATCTTTTAGCGGCTTCCTTCTGGAATCATCAAATTGACGCAATTTATAATCTAATGCATGACGATTTAATTTTTTTGGTGCTCAGATATTGCACATCAACGAAGCATCTCATTTTATAGCATGGTTTGGGCAAACCTAACTCCGCTCATCTTTTCGAAAACAAGTCAAACATCGCAAAATGTATCAAATCAAGAGCGATGAGTGGGGTTGCACTTGCACCTGTTGCGTTACCCTCTTAACCCTGACTATCAATTTTCCAGATATCAGAAAATACAAAGTGATCTGTAAATATAAAGGTCGGTGCTTCTGCGAGGACAGGAAGACGGGAGAAATTCTTCCTGGAAGTGAAGAATTAGGTGAGCTTACTCTTGCTGATTGCAGGATGATTGAGAAGATGTTGGACGGTGAGTTTCATTTTATTTACCTGAAAATCCGACTCGAACGTTATTCCGGTTGATTACAATAGGGACATCCATCTACAAAGGGAAGAAGTAATCTGCAGACATCTCAGAGATGAGAATATTCGCGTGCACAAAAGTTTTCAGAAAACTCCAATATTGAGCTCAAACAATCATTTCTCCGAAGACATAAGATTTGTAAAAAAATAACAAAAATCAATATCAAATGAAAGTTTTATAAGAAGTTATTCTATGAATATCGGTGTGGTTTTATGTCAACCAGATTCCTTCAAATGAGAATGAAACTCACATTTGCCTTGCAAAATGATGCGCATAATATTCATATTTGTTCAAGAGAACCTACGTTTATAGGGTTGAAGAAATCCCTCATGTGATCTCATTTTTTGACTTTTTCCTACTTGGCCTACACATTATTGGAATCATCGCATATCTTTCTCCTTACTTTATGTTCGAGAATTTTGCCAAGCAAGTGAGCATATTAAACATGTAAAAAATGTGCAGCAATGGCCAGGCTTAGGTATTTCTGGGATCTTTACAGGTTATTGTGTAATTTCTTAAAGAGATCAATGGCCATCCCTCTTGCTATAGATTATGGTCGTTGGCATTTTTGTCGGTGGATATTTTTAGGGAGAGGTAGAAAGTACTGAGAAAAGAACGTGAAAATTAGATTCATAAACGAAGTTATGACCTGAATTTTCTCTCGCAGTTACATTGCATTTCATTGTTCAGCGTTTTTTGTGAGTTGTTCCAGTAAAGATAATCGAACGTCATTTGGTGATTTTTCATTGGTGACGGCAAAATTATGTAAGTCATAATATCTCCCAAGAAAGTGAACCTAATTAAAATAAGGTCAACAAAAGCAACCGAACACAAGAATGCAAGAGAAACATGCCAATTTATCGAGGGATAAAACTCACCCAATTTTCATTGTTTTATTATATAATATCTATAACAAAACTTGATTTTTATCGCAACACATATTGTAATCCATTCCAAAACCATTTTGCACTCTAATCGTTATTCTATAAACTAACTGGCCAATTTACACTCTAATATGGGGGTACTTGCCAATACATGAAAATGTACGTTCCTAATGCGTTATGACTCACCATCAATGTATGATACTCGTTGGGAATGGAACAATAAGAATGTTTCAACGCGATTCGCATCAATTTTGATGGTTCTAATTTAAATATGACATGGATCTAAACGTTTCATGCGATACAAATCATGGATTATTATGGCAACATGAATAGGGTGTTTTTTATCTCTTGGCATAAATTGATGTGGTTCTCTAGCATTTTTATCTCTTGTTATACTTTTTTTGAAGATGGCCCATTAACTGTGATGATCCAATGTTCCATGAAATAAGTGGGATTTCCATGAAATATCTGAATATCACGCTTTGATTGTAACATGTGCATCACGAATGTGTACCCTACATGGCGCCTAAAGCCTCCGTTCAAAAGCTCAGTGCCATGAAGTTTAATGAGAAGTTTTTAATTATCAATCCAATAAGTTCACTGAGAGGCCACCATTGAATATGCATCCCACATTCAAAGACAGAACTTTTAGCAGTATTATTCAATGACAGATCATTATCATAATTGTGTGAGGGGAAGTCGATATCGGTTTCAAAGGCGGTTTAGAGCATAGTAATGAAAAAAAGTTAACACCTGCACACACATCAGTTTCCACGCGTGCCGCTCGACAGTCTAACGAAGTTGTCAACATTATTATGGTCTGTTTCACAACTCGTTATTAAAATATGAGAGATTTTCCGGGCCGAATATAATCAAGTTTTACACAATTGGTTATCCTGATCTATTCGAATGAAAACCTATCGAATTCTAAACTGCTCAATTTTATTGACTGAATTGATGGAAACGGGATGGGAAAAAATATCTTAACATTTTGAATTTCAATAAGAAGTAATAAGTTGGGATATCCTGATCGATTAGGAAAGTTCTTCATTCATGAACGTCTTAGTTGAGTACAGCTTGGCGATAATTTATTTCATTTGAGATAAGGTGTCTTTTCACTATGAAGCAACTAAACCAATTTTCAATGGATCGGTGAGGAATTTTTCTGGTGAAATATTTTCTACTGATAAAGATATGATAAGTCACAGAAAAAAATGACTGTTATTGAAAACCGCAGACTTGTTCAACTTTGAAATCAAAACATCAATGAAATGGAATTTAAATGAATCTTGACATTTATCAGTTATTTGACAATTTACTTATGACACAGAGACTGAGAAGCTTCTCATATAGATGCAGCCTACCAGCATTTATATGGGAAATGACTTTTGGGTAATTTCGGAATGTCACTTATGATTGTACTCTGGACGTGACATCCAATCTTATTGGAACTTAAGTTAAAATGCAGTTGCAATTGCAAGTTCTCGATGATCATTCAACGACTCCGATCAAACAGGCAGCTCACTCAAAAATAACATCGTGGTTGTGATTTTCTTGGATACTTCTAACTCCGTTTCTGTCCTTAATTTACCTAATTTCTCTTATGGGATTTTACTAAAGTTGACAGTGGAACTTCATGAACTTGATCGTCCATAATCCTCAAGCAAAACTTCGAGTTGCAGAGGGATTCGAGTTACCGAAAATTCGAGTTATCGAAGAGGCTTTGAAACGAATTCGAGTTGAAAAAGTTTCGTAGAAAGAGTAGTTTTTTCAATCACGATTCGTTGTCTATTTAATATAATCCATAGTTACAATGAACATAGATGAACTCAACTCAAAATCACATAAATAATCATCAAAAGAAAAATAATCATGACTAAGGGAAAGAATCGGTGATTTCTTTTATGATTTAGGTGTTGAGCAATGTATTTATCAGCAGTATCTCCTATTTTCATGATTGCTGGAGAGGCTTCCTCAAACCTTACATTCAATCTCTCAAAAAGGCCTGATCACATTCACAGCATTTTTCACTTCAATAATTTCAAAGTTGCTTCATCTACAATTGGATACACTGCCTCTATCTTCCTCTTGCGAGGACAGTCACCAGATTCAATCCAAATTCCTCCGCAATCTGCGTCTTGGTTTTGATTTTCTCCTTCACGACCTGAATCACTTTCAATTCAGCAGCCACTGAAAATGTTTTCAGTCTGTATTTGTCGATCTCCATCGCGAATTTTGACGCTCTGAAAACTTCAAGTTAGCAAGTCCAACATAAACCCATTATAAATTTCCAGTTGTCGAAGCCTATTTCAAGATCCGCAGGACAAATCTGGAGTTGACAAAACTTTCGAGTTAACGAAGTTCGAGTTGAAGGAGTTTTACTGTAGATCATATTTCGAGAAAGTAATCGATCGATGGAAGAAATTTCGGACATCAGTGAATATATAAGAAACAATAAAATTGGAAATTGCATGGAAAATTAGAGGGAATGATCAGAGAGTCTACCGATTCATTTCATTAGTTATTCAGTCTTCAAATGGTGGATGGATATCCTACAAAGCTTGCGTAATTTAAGATCAAAATATCCATGGCGACAATGGCATAGAACGTCGTTGCGTTTTTTTGAAGTACGTGAATTCTTCGAATTGATTGAGAAGATTATTCTGATTCATCTAAAACACACTAGTTCATGTACAATTAAATTTTCACAGCTGAGAAAAAGCCTTACAAGGCTGTATGTATGATAGGATCTTGCTATTGCGTCGATCGATATACCGATCAAGAAGTGTTAGGAACAAGGTTATTTGGAAAAACTTTCGACTGTGGATCACTACCTCGACCGATTATGAGTGAGTAACAAGCTTGTTCAGTTAAGAATCCAGATAAACGTTACATTTCATAGAATATAGCTTTCTGAGTACGTGCGACTCATTATTCAATTTCATTGTGAGCAACTCATCACCAATCGCCATCAAATTATCCTCGCACGCTTTTACTTTTGTCTTGAAAAAGAGACGCTACTACTCCTTGTAATGGATCATGCACATCAATCTATTGTTGCAGGTATCAAAGACGTGCTGAAGGTCTCACGCCAGGATAATAATTTGATATTATAGCATTGCAGGCAGATCTGAGGTTTTGCACGAAAGACAATTGATAATTCGAGTAAAAGCCTTTGAAATTATAAATACTTTCGTAGTCATCAGTGATTAATAGTACAAGCATCTACAAATCGAATCCAAAGGTTCGATCATTAGATTACCGCTCTAGAAAATTTTAGCTATACAAGTGATGAAGCGTTCTTCCTGTCTCAAAAATATAGATTCTTCCCTATCGTAAGTACTCTTTGGATATTGTTTCCAAACATCAAATGCTCCGAGATGATTCTCTTGCATGAATTAATTTCTTCCTAATCGCATACTTATTCAGGCATTCTTATCAAGTGGTAATCCAACTGAATCAACATTGTTTTCCAAAAGATAGATAATCCAATATTGTTATAAGCTCTTTCCGAACAAAGTGGAGTTCTGACATTTTAGAGTTTATATACCAAATGTGAATTAGAGAATTGGAGAATATTTGAATTATGATGGATTTTTTATTTGCTTCATAAATTTTCTTGAAGATTTGGTAAAATTTTTAAACTTCAGCTCACGAAGTTAATTTATTGAAAAATTTCAACGAAAAATCACCTTGAAAAAAAGATGTAGAGTTTGAATGTCTGATCGTCACTGGAGATAGTGCTTCAGCAGTCTTATCTTCAGGACTTGGAAACAATAGCTTCTTTTTTTTATTCCTCTCTGTTTTATTCGTGGCTGCAGACTGCTGTCCTGCTCTTGTATTTACCGCATGATACCCGGAAAAAACCATTGTGTATCGATTGGAATATTTTTATCCTTGAAATAAGTTGAAAGAAACCTATGACTTCATAGAGCACTTTTCACAAAATTTCGTCGACGCATGCAGGAAACTTTGCAAAATAAGCTGATAAGCCTTGTTGCATAGATATTTATTCATTCCTTTATTCATGTTACAAAATGGGCAGTAATTGCTCAATAGATGTCATGAAAGAGTCTAAAACAGACATAACAGGAGCAACTACCAGCCAGTGATGAGTGTTTTCAAAAGTGCGGCTGTTTCACGGTAGATTTTCTAAACACGTTGAATGTTATCATATATTTTTCGTCGTACGATATGTAAGAAGCCAATTTGTTTCGAAAAAAATGACTTATTTTCAATTGTTCCCAACTGATAACTAGAAAATCATGAGTGAATGCGGAACCTTTTCCAAATAAAAATTGGACAAACTTCATTGTTCATTGCAAATATCAGAATTCTCCACAAGGAGTCATTATTGGAATTTCGAGTTTTTTGATTTATTTATCGCAGTGGCTATGAAAATTCACGGTAGACTTTTGCTTTAATAACAAAATGCTCTACAGTTACTTATAAATGTATCATTGATTGATATAAGGTGAATGTTGAGTTTCTGAGTCGGGAGGTTACAACGATTAAAATCACTCGATCTCGATTTATTTAGTGGACTCGGTCAATAAAGTCGATAAAAGTGCCTCGATATCGAGTGATTTGGTGACAATTTTTCACTCGAAAGCTAGTAGTTTGACCATAGACTCGAGCTTCGAGTAATAAAAATTACTCAAAGAGATTTAGAGAGTAATCATCAAGATTCAACATACATCCGATATAGCTTTTTTGTAGCAGTTCAAACAACATAAGTGAAGAGAGAGATTGATTGATTGATTGATAGCGTTCAGTTGAGGACGGGGGGTAAAACCCCATTTCTCCAGATCAAGAATTACAAATGGCTTAGATAAGGGGAGTATAATATAATAATTAATAATTCAAGGCAAGAGAGATTGATTGATTGATTGATCGTTTATTTGCCCAAGGACCGATGTGTCCCGAAGGGCAGCTTACAAATACATAGAACAAATTTACACATTAACATATAAACTTAATATTAGCGAAGTAAGTAATTATAAATTTGTACATCGATTAGAATAATATAATGAATGAATAAAGTAAACTAATGAATCTGTGGGACTCATGGAAGAAGCATCTGGATGTTTTACATGTAGAAAGGACAGGGCATGATTTAATTTAATTTGATGAGGCTCAGAAAGCACGATACTGATGTTATTCGGCCTCAAGACTGAAGAGGTGTCTCGATAAGCAAAGTTTGAATGAATTGCTAGTGACTGTACTGTCTAAGAGTGATGTCAAATCACTGGGGAGGCTGTTCCAAAATTTCGATGCAGTTATTTGGAATGAGTTTAAACATTGTTGTCCGGAATTGAGGTATAAAAAGATCTCCAGTCTTGAGTCGCACTGATCTATGGAGGCTTGTATCGCGAATTTGAGTGAAGTTTGCAACAAGGTACAACGGTTCACCTGTTCTCAAGATTTGAAATATTAAACTACCCAAGAAATATTCTCTTCGAGTCCTAACTGAGAGCCACCCTAATCGTTTTCAATAAGGGGTCACATGGTCGCGCCACGGAATGTTACCATAAACAAATCGGATACATACGGATACATAGCTTTTTGGAGTCGAGTGTTCAACTCCTCGGGGAAAGCATGATAAATCAGGCAGGCATATTCGAAAAGAGGTAGAATTAACGTTTGTACGAGTGTTTCCCTGAGTGTGAATGATAGTGCATGACGGTGAGCACGGAGTTGGCGTAGGGTTCCGAACACTTGCTGACAGATGTGTGAAATCTGTTTATTCCAACTCAGATCCTTACAGATCCACCCTCCCAAGTTTTTTGCTTCTGACACGAAGTCTACAGGAGTGTCTCCAATGATTATACGCGGGAGATGATTGACGTCGAGCAGTCGCAGATTTTCCCTAGTGCCAAGTATCATGACTTTTGTCTTCTCGAGGTTGAGGCTAAGACCGTTGGCCACGGCCCAATTATTCAGAGAGTTAGCATCCTCTTCAACTTTTTTCAAAGCATCAAGAACTTCGTAATGATGGCAGATCCTGTAGATCAGAGTATCATCTGCATAGATCATGTAATGTGAGTACCAGAGTACGCCAGGCAAGTCATTGATGAAGATTGAGAACAGTAGAGGTCCAAGGACTGAGACTTGGGGTACACCACACCTAGTTCTTAACCAGTCTGACACTGAACCTCCCTCATTGATGATCGCCTGGCATCTATCAGCTAGGTATGAGAGGAACCAACGGATGGTGTGGTCGTCAACGTGGAAAGTTCACAGTTTTTGAATGACAATATGATGAGGTATTTTATCAAATGCCTTCGAAAAATCAAATAAAACGAGAGGAATAGATAGATGGATATCCTTTTATTTGCTCTATGGCAAAGGTAAATGAATTCATATACAAGATGGACACATAATCAAAATAAAATAAGTCATTTGGTCAAGGATATAAATATCATCACAGAATGTGACTAGTCATATCTAAAGCTAAGAACACAGATTACTACAAGTGCTAAAATGAATATCACAGATAGGGAATTCACGCAACAGGAGGTCACGCACAGTTCGCACAAAACAAAATAAAAAGACAAAATGAAAAGAAGAGCCCCCATAGGTTGAAAGAATAACCGGCGTCCCCATCAACTTTTTGTGGGGGTAGAGAGAGAGAGAATGAATGAATGAATGAATAGTTTATTCCAGACTAAGGCCTCTTGGGCCAACGTAGTCATCACAATATAACAGGATACATTATAAATCACGCGAGTAGAACAGACCAGGACAGCCCTGGATCTATTACACTGACATCCGAATCTTAAATCTATTATTATAAAAGATAAAAAATGGGAAGACAAGTATTATTCACACCAAAGTCAAGATATAAAGGAGGAATGTCAACAGAGTCAAGACTATATGTGCTAGCGAATAGGAATGACAATATTTCAATGACCATAGTGTCAATTTCTTGGAAAGTCTTGGAGATAAGGGAATCCAGCCTTGTAGGCTGTTATGGGATTCGATTCTCGGACTGAACATTCCAGCGTCAGGCTCATTTTGTGAAGAGCTTTTCTAACATGAATTCTTCTAAAATAGTTTTGAAACATGACTTTTTACTGAGAGATCTAACTGTCTCCGGAAGTTTGT
>JAPYYZ010003750.1:0-10750 GCA_030522705.1 Eretmocerus eremicus
TTTCTCATAACCGGGGCAGAGAGCGGCTCTCGCTTCAGTTTGGCCTTTATTCACAAACTTATCCATCCGCGAGATACACTCCAGAAGTGCGCGCGCCACGCACCCCAATATCGCAATGGGTTCCGAAACATGGCGAGCCAGCGAAAGCGCCAATATATAGTCCTACGCGCATTGCGACTCTTGAGAATCTAGAGAGCGCGGAAACTGCGAAATATCGCGAAACAAGTCGGAACTAGAGGGAGAGAGGAGATTTTTTTGCCCATTGACAGAGACGATTGTTAGTCCGAGTTAGATTTGGGAGTCACGGAGATATCTTGTAGTTGCGCGCGAATTTCAAATGCCGATGGTAGTATCTATGGTGCGAGAACGTATGCGCCGTACGGTCAGATATTGAATTCGCGGGGTTCCGGGAAGGACTGTGGTGTCTGAAGCCGGTGGCCGGTATGGAGGTTGTGTGAGCCTTGTCGGGTGCGAATAGTTGGGATTCCAAACAGCGAGATTGGCTTTGTGGACACTGGTGACAACGCTTACGGCAGAGAGAGGATTTGAAGGCTTGGTGGGATGTTTAGGGTTGAGATACGGTGTCAGTCGGTTTTGCAGGGGTAATAAGATACGGTGTCAGTCGGTTTTGCAGGGGTAATATTGGTGGCTCCGGTATGGAGGTGACGAGAACTAATCTGACGGACGGATTGCAAGATTATTGTACACTCAAGTGTAGAATATCTCAGGCTAGCATGGATATCAGGTTCTGCAATGAGCTTCTAATATTGGCCTCCTTACAGATCTTGAGCTTGTATCAGTATGGGTGATGGTATATGGACGAAGTGTGATAGCACTTTATCCCCGCAGAAAATTAGACCAATTGTGTGATTCACCTTTATCCCCGCAGAAAATTAGACCAATTGTGTGATTCACTACAAGGAGAACATTGGTTCGTGATTTATACCCTCGACACTCAAGCTTGATTAGAAAATTTTTCGAATTAAGCTAGCCCGATTGTTAGGTACCATATCTGGCGGGTGGCACCCCGGGGCACTCCAGTGCTTTCTTGTGTTTTGAGACATAATGTACTAAATGTATGCTTTACGGGTCTTTCTCAATGATTAGATGATGAGAGAATTCCTCGGAGAATTCATTTGGGGGCTCTCGTTGTAGTTCCCATTTGGTTACAGGGAAGTGGGACAAAATTGAGCAAAATGAGAAGAAGACGAATCTAAAGCCCATTGATTGCAGAAATCTTGAGACTAGTTAGAGACCTGTGCGTGCAACAGTTTTTGCAAATAATGTGCACAAAGCTTAAGAGCCGATAGGCTCCAGTCTCGAACATCACCGGCCCGCGCAGCCGCTCAACTTGCAAACTTTGGGCACATTATTTGCAAAAACTACTGCACGCACAGACCCCTAACTGGTCTAAAAATTTCGGCGATCGATGAGATTAGATTCGTATTCTTCTCGTTTTGCCCTGTTCTTTCCCACTTCTTCATGAAATCCATTTTACTACCGAGCAGACCACGCATCCGTGTCGCAGATATTGCACGGCTCCCTTGAGGAACATGCCCTTGAAGAAGTTTCCACTGATATGTGGGTATAGAATAGGGAAGATTACGTTCCAGAAATTTTTTTTTTTTGAAAATCAAAGGGCTACATTATTCTCACTCTAAACGCTCGAATGAACTTTGAGTTAGGCGAGGAATTGTGCCCGAACCTAATCAATCATTGAGTTGACGATTTCGTGGTGAAGATAAATTTCTGGGTACAATTCCATTTTGTGAGCGTGCAATAATTTTGGCTACTCAAAGGGTTCATTCCTCGAGCAAAGCGAATAGAATCACTCCTCGGCGCTTCGCTCAAACAGCAGTGTTATACACAAGCGGAGTGGATATAATTTTCTTCTGTGGCAACTCTAGAATTGCGTTTTCTCTGAATGTGACAATTCGAGGTAAGAGTGAAAAATGAAAAAGCTGCAATTTATAGTGGTGCTCCTCTGTTGTACTCGTGAAAAAGGACATGGAATCAATCATGTCGGATTAAACCTACTATTCGATACTATTCTACTATTGCCACGGGTAGAATACGTGATGCTAATTCGTTATATTGGCAAACACACTCCAAGAGTCAAAATTGTTAAATCTAATACACAGCTCTAGACATAGGCTACATCAACCGCCTCTAGCCAACCCAAAACTTAATAGGTGTACGCGGAGAGCTGCGTATAACTTCAAAAAGGGACATTATGTTAATCAGATACTCTATTCATAAATGCAACGTGGAGTAAAAAGAAGAACGCGAACCAACATTACGCGTAATGCGCGCGATCAACGCATGAAACACCGTCGACGATAAACTTTTCATGTCACCATCAAACCAGCCAAGATCCTGCATCCCTGCAACACCCCCACAAAACCCTCCCCAACCCCTTCGCCACACGGCAAACAAGATTCAATTCTCTCGCGCATCAGAAAATATCCAAGTCCAGAGTTATGCGGGCGCATCAGAAGTAACGTGAGAATAATGCATTCATTAATACGCGAGTATGGAGAGGAGGGTATGTATGCATGAAGGTGGAAAAGAGTCGTTCGCAGGAGATATCTGCGAAACAAAAGCAGAGGAGCGAGAGAGTTGCGTTAATGCGCGCTGAAAAGAAAAGACAGAGGCTCTGCTACGCTCGGGGCGCGCGAGGATCATAAAAATTCAAAGCAGCCCGCGTGTATCCGCAGCCGGCGCTGCCTTTCACAGCACAGACACGGCTAACGCGATTCCATATTTCCGGAATGCTCCGTGTATAGTTCACCATATACCCCCCCGCTTCGGTGCAGATGCCACGGGGCGCGAGAAAATCACCATGGAGCCGGCCGTGGGCTTATATAATGCGCGAGAATAAGCGACAATGTCGGTGGTGGGCTTATTTTCTAATTTTCGACCCCGTGCTCGCGCGATGAAGATCTCGATTTCTGGTGGCCTTTGTGGAGCGGACAATGCTGCAATATTTGGTCTTTTGTACCATTGGTACTGGGTGATTTCATTTTATGGCATGGGAGAATTTCGGTGTCGTCTGTTATCGTGATAGTTTCAATACTGCATTCTGAATAAGGTGAGAGATTCTCAATGGTGGGTCTTGATTGCTTGAGGTAATGAATTTGAGGTTTCAAAATGCTCGCGATTCGAGATGTATTCGTGAGCTCTGAATGCGGCTCTATGATACTTTGGAAACGTATCATACTAGGTCTGACACACATAATTCTATGGATATTGTCGTTTCTTCGTAGATAATAGACTGAATAGTATTTGAGGGACATGTCTTACCAACAAAATCGCAAAAAACGATGGTCATTGAGTATGGATGAACTCAGAAATATCCTTGTTAACAATCACCATAATCACTTGAAGTGATTCTCTCTGTGTTATGAGTTGTTCCGTGGAACTGGGTGATAACAGAATGAGCTTCAGGTATGTTGGTCCCAGATCTAGATCAAATTATGGAGACTCCCTCGTTCTGATAAAAAATCAAGCCAAACCAAAAGGTTTGATCCAATGAGCCCTCAGTTTTGAGATATTGAAATCCTTGCCATACTTTTTTTGAACGTATTCTCTCTCATTCTAACTAAAACTACATATTAGCAACTCATCCTCTCTTTGGATCGAGTTAAGCTTTACTGGATCCACTAAAATTTCTTTTGATTAGCGAAGACCAAAATAGATTACAAGCTATGCAAGACAATGAGGGAGTATATTCCAAAGTTATATACTCCAGAACCTACCAAATTCTTACCTCACTCTTATCCTTTGAATGCATAGAGAATAATTTTTTACTGCTGGACAAGATCTCCAATGGTTGACTTCAGACGTGACAGCTCTGTTACAAAATCTAATGAGTCCTCGAGAGGCATATGGAAATTAAGACATTTTATCGGAGTTATTGTCGTCAAAAGTACCCTCGGTGATGATCGTCAGTGTGTTCTTGGAAATGTAATCATGGAATATACTTATTGTTATAGATTTGTAGTATACTTTGGGGTTTGATGAAGGTAAACATTCTCATGTATCTAGTGGGAGTTGGCTCGGGTGAGGGAGAGTGAAGATTTGTTCAAGAAGAGCACGTGGGATGATGTGTCTTAGAACAGGAGGGTCGTTGAATTGATCCTCTGAGATACCTCTGTTTCTCATCATGACCAGCAGGTTACCAGGCTTCGATCAAGATTGGTGATCGGCATTCCTGGTGTTCTCCTCGTATGACTGTTTCCGAAGGTGGGGAAAATTGGACTCAAATCTCCTGTTCTATTCTCTCATGAGAAAAAACGCTCGCAATAGATTCTCCATTATTTTTATGGTGTTTCGTAGCTCAAAAATGCATTCATCGTTCTTCCTGATGCAATATTAGATTTCAGGTATTATATCAATATCAGATAGATGCTGAAACTGGCATGGAGCCCACTTTTGCACCGAACAACACATATCCCAATTACCAATGAATACTCCTCTAGGGAACTATCAAATCTCATAAGTCAACTCGTCCTTATGTCATACTCATAGAGATTCCTTATGTTTCAGGTAAGGAAGAACTGCATGCTGCAACGTAAGTCCAAATTATCCACCAAAATAGACTATCCAGGCGAGTATCGGAAATCCGGAGCACAAATTTCTCTAAAACTGCGGGAATAGTCTCTTCTTGGTGCCAATAAATGAGATGGAAAGTCACAGAGTCTAACACAGAACTGTTCGATTGATATGGTTCAAAACAGTAGCATTGCAACTATATCTACAGATGTCACATTTCAACACGGGCTTATATGGGAAACACTCATATTCTGGAGTATATCTTGAGAACAATAGGACTGTAGAAATCACGTTAGGAATCATTTTTTGGTGCCAAAAGTAGACGACTCTCTCAGTTGTAGTGAAATTCACAGACCGGGTCTCTAACCATCTCCAGTAAGAAGCTGTCTGATTTGATAGAGAAATCATGAATGAATGGATTCGATCCTGTAACTGAAAACAAAGTTCTCCCAGAAACAAATGAATGGAGGAGCAAATACCGCTCAAAGCAAATGCTAGATCCGTAACAGAAGTTGGCTGGAGAGAATCAAGCTGAGGCTAATGAGGATAGAATGACTGAGGGAAATAGTTCTGCAACAGTAGTACGAATTCGTACATAGGAGTAAAAAATAGGAATGGAGAGAAGCGGGAGAGATTATGAGAGTGAGTTTCAGAGGAAGCTTGGGAAAGAGGTCTAAAAAAGTATCAGAAAAATTGCACGAGTGGTCGAAAAAGAGGAAAGAACTCATAATAGTGGAATGCAATAATGGAAGTGAAAAATTTCATTCGTGTCCATTGACCAAGGGTCGGAAGTTGTTGGAAAGGAATGGAGGAGAAGGATAATAAAACATAAACAAAATTGAAGTAGTAAATGGAAGTTTATATTTCGCGTTCCCCTTCGTGATGGATGGTGAGGTATTCGGATCAGGCGAATGCTTCCACGATGTATTCTAAGAATTCTCTTCACTCGAAGAAAGAAGTTCTTCGTAATCATTGGGAATTGTTACTCAAGAACAAATTGTCTCATATTGAGTTCCTAGTGAGGAAGTCCTGACAATCGAATATGAAACAGATGAATTTTACTTTGCAATGAAACTCATCTTTGTGATAGATCAAACTTTCTCTGTCCTGTAGCATATTTGAATTGCAATGGAGATGGAGTGGTGTTGCTAACGCAAATCACTTGCGACAAGGTTATCATTCGTATCCCCACAATCTGTCGTAGACTGACATGTACCAAATGCACAAATCTATTCACTGTCCTCTTATTCACTTCCTGTGCACCAACATGTTCTATGACTTGACTTCGAATATATTGGCTCCGAATAAGCAAACACATCTTTCATAAATACCAGAGAAGTCAAGTTGTGATTAGGTCTAGACGTGCATGAGATTTCCAAAACATTTCACAAAAACACTTTTTGTTATTCTACGTTCGACTCTCCGTGAGCATAAAAATCTAACGCAAACGTT
This sequence comes from Eretmocerus eremicus, assembly GCA_030522705.1. Taxonomy (NCBI): domain Eukaryota; kingdom Metazoa; phylum Arthropoda; class Insecta; order Hymenoptera; family Aphelinidae; genus Eretmocerus; species Eretmocerus eremicus. Next base: position 6,007 of record JAPYYZ010003750.1, read on the forward strand.
GCCCGCAGGTCGTTCAAAGAACGTGAAGAAGTGTTCATTAAACGGCAGACAATCAATCACAGCTACCTGCCCTCGTGCCTCATGCGTTGAATCTCTTCGAATCTTGAAGAGACTGATCACACCCCCAGAGATATGTCCCACAAGAAGCACCAAGTCACCGTCCCTTCCGTTATGAACACCGATAAATAGGGGGTCAAAATCCAGCGGTACTTCAACACTCAACATAATTTTGAGGTTAGGTTCGAGCCGCATACACCTTATGCAGCTTATGTTCATTGCGTAGCAGTATCCAATGGCATTGTTTGATGTTGAGAGATACTTTGAAAGGAAAGAAGTGTAGTATCCTTCCCTGAACGACAGCGAGGTTGTAATATTGGAGGTTAGGTTGTAGGTAGAGAGAGTCCTGTTGGCAAAATCGCCAGATGCAATCAGATAGACACTCTTGACTACTTGTGATACTAAATCGATCTTGTCTTCGATGGTATTCAGGATGGGAAAAGTTACTGGCATGTGCCATTTTCTGGATGTAACATTGTACTCCTTGAAGGAGGACGTTCCATTCTCTATGAAGAACAGCTCGACTAGATCACCGCACGATGTCATTAAACTAAAACCGTATTCTTCAGGGCTGATGGCATCGTAAATGGTCTCGTTTTGAATCTGACAGTCTGTCGAGTTGATGATGAGGAGATTTGAGCTGATCTGGGCTTCTGAAAGAGTATCAACAATCAAGACGTTGAGTCCGTTGCTCATTGTGGTCAGCTGGAAGGAGGCATATCCTGATGGTGTGTTATTGAAGATCTTGATGTTTTGACAGGTGTGGAAACGGTCTTTCGTGAAGTCGTGCAGACTTGCGTTCATCTTGGTGTGGTCGAATAGTAGATACGAGGGATAGTTGTCGGAGGATATCAAAGTTGCAGGCGATGTTTCGTCGAACCAATGATTGACGAATCCTTGAGCATGCGTCGAGTATGAAGAGATTTTGACCAATGCAAGAATGGTGATTGCAATGGAATCCTTAGATCGATACATCTTGAATTCACTCCTTGCTCTTCACTTGAAAATAGGACACTGATCACATACAAATTACCTCCCTCAAGTGGCGTCCAGCTTTCTCAGTCGATCTGCAAAGAATATAAAAACATAGGTCGAAATCACCAAGCAAAACACTAACGGAGACACGAGGTAATTTTTAAAGCTATCTCGTATTTCGGCTAGATCTAGTAGGTGTCACTACATTGATTCGTTACGTCACACGTGAGAAAAAAGAGAAAATGACGATCATCTTACTCAAGGCTCTTAGAACGATTTCAGGATATTGCGAAGGCAAATTTTTGGGGACACTACAATGAACGAAAGAATTCAAGTGAGAGTGAAAGTCACCAATCTTTCATCCGTCCGCCAAGATACGGATAATACTCTCAACTGCTTGTTATTTGAGGGCCACTGCTCCTCTATACCACTCAGACCGAAATAGCCACTATCTCATCAAACAGATAGTTTTAAAGAATCTCCTGTGGGAAACCGGTCTGTCCGGAACCAGTAATCCACGTTGAGACAGACCTCACATCGATATATGGTTCATTTCTTCTGCAGTCCATCCCCTCTCAACCTCTTGGATATTCAGATACCACTACTCTGATGTTTAGGAAATCTTGAGCCTAGATGGAGGAACATGTTATGATTGTTATCGAGAGTTAGTCTAATGCTGAATTTGTTCAATTGCTAGATATGGACTTCCATGAGTGAAACAGAGGTTCGTAATGCGTCTCTCTCTTTTCTTCTCCGAATGTACTATTAATAATTGTCTCTTCTCACATTTTGCTTAGTAATGAGGCTTTTGTAAGAATTTTCCTAGAATAAGTAGCTTGTCAGTTAACGAATAGAAAACCTTATTGTTGAACAACCAATTTACAGCTTCTGAATAAGAATAGCTACTCTCCATCCGCTTCCTCTCCTGTCCATTAATCTTTTCTATTATGTCCCTTATACTTCAAGGGCAGTTCATTGTTTCTCGAGGCAATTAACTGCAAAAGAAGTTGGGTTAAAAATTGCACATCAGAGCGACACGACTTGACCGTTAGGCAACCGGGAGGGCAATGAGGCGGGAAAACGTAAGAAACAGTCTCGTCATGGGGTCGATTAAGGAGACTGCCTCTGCACCGCGACTGATCGCTGTCGGGGCTTCGAGGCGGAGGAAAAAAAACTCCTCGGTGCACCGAGACGTTAGTTTTTCCTCGTATAAATCAACCACCGCCATCTGACCCGGGAGAGGAGTGGCCTGACGTTCTCTAATGAGGGTTAGAAACGAGTTTTGCTCGTTATTTTCTGTGTGTAGCTGATCTGACTATCTCCACAGCTCTACCTCCATTGAAATTTGAATATTATTTTTCAGAGAAGAAAAGGTTACTTGGAATTAAAATTCCGCCCTCTCTTCCAATCTATATTTACCATTGTTCCAAATGATCCGGAAGTAATAAATCATTCTAAGCGTTGGATTCCTTCTCCTACTTTGGAAAACCTTGTGAGGCCGAGTTTCATCCAACGTTTTCTCGCTAGTTTCCTATACTTCTCCCCACACTATGTGAGCTCGGAGTCCATGGCTGATGTTCCTTGCGTAATTAACCAAGTTTGTTCAAGATGTGATACTTTTCCCCAGAGTTCTCCTAGCCGTGAAATTAGCTCATCTAGCTACATAGAGTCCTATGCTGTGAAAAGACCATTAGTATGTAGAAAGGAGGCAAGAACTAGATCTGAATGGTTCAGTGCCGGAGTAGGATGATTTTTCAAATCTGACATCGAGGATCTGGTACTTTCATCTATTGTCGTCAAAAGTACTCTTGGTGGTTAGAAGCTTCTTTTATTAGTGTCAAAAAACAAGGAGAAGAACGGATTTCTTCATAATCCATGTCATACAGGACGGGCGAAGCCATATGTATGTCCAAAGTTTCAAACCAGGTCAACTGTTAGAGTTTGCGAAAACTATCTATTACTCTAAGCTTCCGACCGATGGTCCATAATATGAAAACTCTGGGATTCAAACCATCACGTACACGTCCGTTTTGAACTTAATGTCTGTCTTGATCGAAGAAACTCTTCATGAAACTTTCCATAAGTCGAATGGGAATCACAGACGATTGCCATTCAATGTTGGATCTTGTTCAAAAGTACCATCAACTCACGAGAAAAGTTCAAATGATCGTGACCTACAATCTGGAGTTAAGATTGCAATCCAGTCACGCTAAATCTGAAATAGTGGAATTTCACCATTGAAATAGTTTCTTTCCCTCACCGCAACATTGATTTTGAAGCCCTCGAGCATCGAGCCACTCATCTTATTCTGCATATCTTCGAACATCCTCTCAGGCAACTTCAAAGATGCTTACAAACGAGAGAGATACTTCAGCACTCCTATCCATTTCATTTGCTCATTTCAGATGGTCAAAGAGTTGATGGCCTTCTGCAGTCTCTTAGCCTCGTCTATCCGTTTGGGTATTCCGGTTTTGAGTCACCTCTGGCTCTCGCTATTGCCAATCGAACTCCCCTTTCATTCTGGAATTTCGTTCATCTTGGAAAGCACTTCAAAGGATCTGAGCATCCACCTCCTCCCTTATTCAAGTTTCTCTTCACATCAGCGTCCAAAGAGAAAACTGATTTCACCGGATACCCGAGACCGGCTTGATATACGAATCCTTTCGATTCCGCCTTTCCTCTTCGAGGATCTTAAGCGATTCCCTTTACCTTTTGTGGAATCGCTTTGTTTCAAGTCGCTCTTGCTGAGTAGGGATCTGGTTTGCTTCGTTGTGTTTGGAAAAATTGTGGCGCCATTCGCACACGAGATTTGTTTCTCTCCCAATAGGCACTTGGATCTTCCATTAATGTTTTTGCGAATCGTGAATAATTACAAAAGCCAGAATGATGTTCAGATTGGTCCTGTATACATTTCTTGAGATGAAATTGTCGAAGTTATATGAATTATCCTGAAGCTCTCTAATGACAAATCATAACCTTTGTTTACGTCTTGATGCACATCCGCTATATGCCAAGATATTGTGCAGAGGTTTGACGAAGCGATATCCATGTTTTTGATGAATTCCAGATCCCGATCCTTCTTGATTTTGAAGATCATTTTTTGATAATTTCCAGAATATCAACTGTTACTAATATCATCAGAACAATATATCACACACTCCTTCGTTATTCACCTTTCAATATGTCAATTCTTTCCCATTCTTACTTCGTCAATCACATTTGAGTATGGAAACTCATCATTATGTTCGAATTGGATGAGTCCTCTCCTCAATCAATCCATATATTGAATCCCTAAACAGCCAAAGCCCCAAGATCAAATTACAAAATCACTCCTCAGTCCAGAACCACAGTCTCAACACGACTTGCCAAACTGTCGAAATTTCGCAATGCAAGCATTCCGCAACTCCCGCGGCAGCCGATATTCGCTTGTGACATTTGTCGTAGAACACGAACACACGAACACACGCACACACAAAATCGCGTGGGACGTTTCGCGGCGGACTGTCAGAGGGGGGAGGCGGAGAATCGTCGATTGGAATTCCGCGTGGCCATGCATCCGCGGCCGGATTATCGCGAGCCCGGTACACGCGAGAGCAAAGCGACTCGACGAGCCGGCAGACCCATTGATCATTCGGGATTACGGGCGGAGCGACGGCCTTGCAGTCGTCATGTTTCTCGAGGCGTGAAATCGATTGGCATTATGGGCGACACC
>JAPYYZ010003751.1:0-12658 GCA_030522705.1 Eretmocerus eremicus
GCGGAAAGGGGTTGAGGGATGGACGAGCATGCTGTTCTCATAGGATGTTCCACTGATTTGAGAAGAGGACATTGATTTGAGATATTGAGATTTTGAATTCTTGGATCTGGCGATCTATCGATTAAGAATCTGATTTTGAATGCACCGCATTGTGCGAGTCAGGGTTATAAAATCATTCGAGGTTAGTGAATTATATGTTGGATGGAATTGAAACTTCGTTACGATGCTAGTTGTTCCTAACTTCCAGAATCCTACCATCTCTCCACTCTAATTCGTAGTCAAGGCTAGGTTCCAAAGCCAGTGGATCAGAGCTTTGAAGTCACTCATAGGTCGCTTCTTTGTGATTTTCAAATGACTTCACAGCTCTAATCCACCGGAGTCAGAATGTAGTTTTGTCTATAAATTCAAGCCTTAAATCTCAATATATGGGAATGGGACTATCTCATTCGAACTACAATTCCATCACTGGCTCTCAATACGCCTAGTTAATTGAAGCATCCATCAAATTGTCCAAAGGAACCTACTCGAATGAAATGAGAATGACAAGTTACTTTCAGTGGAATGAGCGGGTAACAGAATCAAGGAAGAGTGCGAACATGAATCAACCCGTTATCGCCGACTCGCGCACTCGTCACTGAAACAATTAAGGTGTACCTCCTCCCTTGTTAGCGATAAACTCGAGCTCACGCGAGCTGCTACTTTCGAGAACAACAAATGAACTACGGTTGGATATCTTCCACTCCTGTTATTTTTGAGATATTCGACAGACATGCATCTCTTCCGCTCTGAGTGATGAACGGAGATCTTGCCACTGGTATACTATTTTTATGAGATATCTGCGTGGGCAAACAAAGTTGTAAATTATTTGTGCGGAGATGTTTGAGCGACCTGGGTGTCTTCGGAGAGTGAGAAGACTCTGTTTGGTTGGTTTTTCAAATGCGTGTTCATAACATAAAACTCGAAAAACAATGATTAAAGCAATAATTAACTCATTTTAGTGAGATCGCTCACTTTCACAACTTTGGCATCTCACTGTGTTTTTTTTTGGATTTTCTATGAAAGTATTTCATGATTCTCAAGGCCTGGAAAGATTGAGATAGGATGAGAAGAAATGCCTGCTTCGAAGTAACACGTAAGCGTATCTGAAATTCGAGGAGAGTTGCCAAGAAGGAATGTGAACAATTGAAGGGAAACTTCCATTTTTGAGAAGATGTACAAGCATTTTGATCCTCCTTATTTGATTGTGAACTCCAACGATTCATGTTAGAATCATCGAAATTCCAGGAATCGAAATTGAAACACTTCCTTCTTCAATAGCTTCTACGTATCTGGCCCCACGAGCTTAAAACCCTGTAACTTCGTCATGATAGTCCTCGAGGAAATGTTCCCTAAGCCTATTTATACATTCCTCAGAGTTATTCTCGAAGGCGAGTCTGGAATTTCACCTCAGATAAACCACCCACAAGATTTCCATCCAATTCCGAACTAGGGCTGTATGATTACCATTCAAGACCTCAAGGATTTCCTTGTCACAACTAGCAAAAGAAGCACAAACTGAACGATCATACATGAATCCCGAATCCTAGGAAAAATTGTACTAGATCAGCATGAATCCCTGTGTGATATTTTATGACTCTTCGCATGGATTTCATCAAAATTTTTTCAGATTAATCGTCTCATCTTTCCTCCGGAGCCATATCCTTCATTCCATAAACATTGATCTTGTAAAATCTCGATTGACGCGAGAGTGAGCACAGATTCCTCAATGTCGTCCTGCCGAAGTTCCTAAAAGCCATTTTGTACATCCGCAGATCTCACATTCCTAAACAATAAAATCGTATAGCTCCCAGATGGGACAGCACCACGGGGGGCTCTTATGGATAACACAATAAGGTCTCTAAGTTTGACGAAGCATTTGACTCAAATCACTCTATTTCTGACTCAAAATTCGATGTAATGAAAAGACTCCCTATCTACCAAGAGTGACGTAGTTCCATCAAATCACCACTAAACTCAAGGTACACCATTCGACTTTTATTAACAAGACATCCATTCACTCGCCTCTACAAGCCACTAGAATCGCTGTCTATCGCCTCCAAGCTGGCACGCTCGAGATTGCAGCACCAGAGTCTCGACCCTAGAGTGAGCCTCTTGCCTCCTATATAGACCAGCCCCGAGCTTGGCATCGGCTAAGGTATTAAGACGTAATGGGCGTATATAGCTGCAACGGCTCTCTGTCCTGGCAGCGATTCAAGCCGACACGCGGAGGCAGTTCTCCGGGCCTATAGATCCGTATGGGCCAACGTGAGGCTGTAAGTCACGCGAAATGCTCTCCTTCTAGAATCGCCTGGGCTGATTTATTTTTTAAATTGGGAGTTTGTTGGCCGCTGATTCGATGTCACCGGAATTGGCCACCAGACTGCTATATACTCCCATCGCTGTATATGGAACTCTACGCCCCGGATGTATGACCCTCGTGGAGCAATGTGTCGTTGGGTACGCCACCGCTTCGATACTACGGGGATGAGGGGAGGAGGTAGGATGGATTGTGAATTTTTGGCTGGAGTTGTCGAGATGTTGGTTAGGGGATTCCAGAGGAGTGTGGGAGGCTTGCGAATGAGGTTTTGGAGATTCGGTTGGTTCTGGTAGAAGAGCTGTGTTGATGTCTTGATCTTCTTTAGGAGCTACGTGGTGCTTCTCCTGATAGGGGCGAAAATTGCTCGGATATGTGAAAATTGGAATCTGATTCGATCTCCATTGCGCCAGAGATCGGTATCATCTACTGCATCTTGGAGCTGAGATTTGTTTGGTGGGATTCTCAATCTACGGGTAGCATTCTCAAACAAAGTTGAGAACTGGAGCTTCGATGAGCTTAGGTACCATAGTTTATGCCAGATAGTCTCATTTTCTAAACAGGCCTGAGAGACCCGAGAAGAAAAACTTGGACTCGATGATAGAGCTGAAGTTTGTCCGAGATTTAAAAAAAATCCCAGAAATATATGTCCATGCCCTCGTGAAGCTGTCCATACGGATTATCTCCGGTATACTCCTATGACGATACTTCGTGGTGTTTGAATCAAGCGATGTGCTGAGTTTGGATTCATAGAACAATAGAATATCCGAATACTTGAGTACCTCATCACTGTAGATCAGGCAAAGAATAAAGCCGAATCTCCGAGATGAGGTCTTACTCCAATTTTCCGGAATGTTTGGAGCCAGACGATTTTCCAAATCTATTTCCAAGGTATCGGGGGGGGGGGTGATGAAGATGAATTTACAAACGTTGTGATGATTACTTAGGGAGGATATTGGATAGTTTCTCAACTATAGTCTTAAAAATGTTGAATCGAAAAGGTTGAGTCAATATATCCGTCACTCTGATGATCTCATAGCTGAATCAAGTTGATTTGAAGATCGTATTGCTCAGAGGAATCTTTCCATTTATTCTTGATTCTATCCTCGAAGAATTCACGATTCATGCTCTTCAAGATGATCCAAATTGGTATCATCTTCAGAATCCATTCCGCACACAAAATTGTGTAAGCCAGCAGGCCTCTATCGACCTTTCCTTCCTTTACTGGAATCTCACCAGGATATTTAGTGGTGACCTATGCTCGAGAGGCGCTCTCTTCGATCAAATTCGTATACCTTGCAACAAAATCTTGCAAAAAACCCTAATAAATCTCATGATCAGAATCTGATTCTCTGGTTACCTCAAATAGCACCATGAGAGTCAAGTTGAAGTTGGATTCCCATCAAAATCACGCAAGACCTCATAGCCAGATTTCTGTAGAAGTTGCCTTTGAGATCCCAACATTCAGGAGATGTCGATAGATCGACACAGACCTTTCGTCTACTCCCAATTTGGATGAAGAGTCGTGAACAGCGGGATTGCTTTGCCTCACACCGCTTTTTTGCTCTCCACATCCGGCGTATTGCAACTCCAAAACCTCCCTCTCGTAAGTATCTCAAATATCCAAAAACTCACTACAGTACAACAATCAACATAAGCATCCTGCTCACGCATCAAACTCATCAGAATCCGCAATCCATCATAGACACCCACATATCAATCCACAACCCAACCTTTCGAACAAAACTCCACAGCGAGCTCAAATCAAACTCCACCCGTAATAATCCACGTCCCGCCACTCCATCAGTCTCGCTTCGACGAATGTACGCCCCGGTGCACTTCGGTGGCTCTCCAGACTCGAGTAATTAGACAGCGACTCGGAGAGTCGATTTCAGAGCTACTGTTTACCAAATCTCAGCGTTTCTAGTTCCCGCCATATAGACTCGACTGATGCAAACACTGCGAAAGCGGCGACGAAGGAGCGAATCTTAGAACCCGGGATTGTGTATGGTAGAGGTGAAACTCGAGACCCGTGGTTAATCCGCAGCCTGGCGAAAATGACGCGACGCGCGAGAGGTTAAGTATACATAGAAGACGGGCGAGAGGGAGAATTGAGGTGACGCGTTGGCAAAGTGCTCGTAATTCACACCGAAGGGATATCAGGTGTCTTTAAGTCTCTTTACTCTAAACTCAACCTGTAGTTGGTTGGGTGGATGTGGATATGGAGATGAGTCTGAATGAGGACGTACATGAAGTTTCCTGAGGGACTTGGAGTACTGATTTTTAGAGTGGTCCATCTCCACGTTTAATCTTCAAATTTTTCTGCTGTATATGACGAAGTCTCGAAGTTGCCAATACGGAATGAGCGAGGAGCATTGCAAGGCATGTCGGAGGGTGTGTTAATTTTCAAGAGGCTTTCAAGACACTCGCGAATGCTTATCCAATCTGGAGTAATAACATTCACGAAGAGGCGAATTCTCGAAGTTGTGGAGCATGGAAGCATTGAGAATTTATCGTACCCTTCAACATCATGGTTCGAGGAACTCAATTTTCTCCAATTTACACACCTCAATTTCCCCGGCAAAGAGACATTACTTCGTCAGTTAGGCTCGACTTTATGATAAGCTTAGGATTCAAGTGGAGGATAGAATTTCAGATTTTCTGGGTATTTAATTTGCGACTCCGTGCTCAGGAAATGAGTCAAAACATGTGTTGCGTTATTCTGGAGGATAGTGAATCTCACTATGATCTTTGTTGATCTGCCAAAACTAGAGAGAGCAAGAATAAAAAACTCGATCAATTTTCACTGCGTTACTCTCAAGAAAACTTTTCAGCAACCGCTCATATGCTTCGTCAGAAATACACAAAGCACGAGTAGCTTTTTTAAATGTCATGACTGTCAAATATGACAATTTATCCCTCTATCAAGCATCTGATACAGTTATATGAGAGATGAATGCATTATTTTGCGCAATAAATCAGAATTCTCGATGAAGAAAGGAGCAAATGAAATCTCGACGGACGGAAGCCACGCAGGTCAAAAGAGAGTAATTTCACAGTCTCGTGCATATGTGCCATGCTGGAACTCTCATATGGAGCATGTCTGAAATTCTCACTGCAGCTAGAATGCCGAGCAATGCGATGCAGGTAACCAGGGAAGCGTACGAATAAATTGCAGTTCGCGAATTGTTGCTTTGTTTGAAATTCTCTGGTGATTATTCAGCATTCTTTTCCACTCATCACGAGCAAAATTACGAGACGGATGAAGGATTCTTTTGCCATTTGACAACGAATGCACATATTTCGCATGAAGGATAGAGATTCAGGCGAGAGCGAATAGAGCAACAGTCAGGATCTGAAGCACCTCGTAATTAAGCATGTAGATCATGTTTTGCGAGAAGGCATCCCAAGACCCCTGCATTGCAATTTTGTTGGAATGACGAATAAGGAGGAGCTTGAGAACATGACTCTACCATACCCATGCAAATGCCTGCAAGAAGGAATATGAGTGCTCCTATCCAGCTCTGGGATTCATATACTCCACTCTACAGAATTTTCATGTAGGGAAGAAAGACACATTAAAAATAGACATCTGAAGATATTGAAATCAGTTTCTACCGTGAAGTCCAGGGGGATGGAGGATCCATCTTCTCTGGCATGAAACTTTTTCAAGGAAAAATTAAGGAAACAACTGAGGTTTCTGGAAAGGATGATCCATCTCATTTAATCAATCTATATTCTTCTCTGAGGGAAAGTCTTCCATGACGAAGACTCTCCCAAACGTGAAATACCCTTACGCATCACCAATACCTTCATCTCAATCCCACCCGTCCAACTCACAAGTGACTCATTATTCGCACTCTCCAATAAACCCCCATATTCCCGACCCTTATTACCAACACCCAGTAGTAATCATAACACTCAAGCTCCAAGGAATCTCGTGGCCGATCACAGCTTCGTAATCAGTCCATTGTCAGTTCAACAATGAGCCAGTGCTTATAGGTCCAGAGGTCGCTGCATTCGCCTATACACTCGGTATAATACCCCCGAGGCAGTAATGGATACACGCCCGAGTGCGTGCAGTATATCGACAGAGTTGAATGGTACACCTTGAAATCGCTCGTCTCTGCGTTTCTCCACCCCTTTTCAACGCCAACGCCTCCGTCGCACGTTTAGTGGTATCTACGTGTGAGTGTGTGTGTGTGTGTGTGTGTGTGTGTAGGGGGGGGGGGGATGTTCGTCGAGCGGCACGGCGTCAATTGCCACTGCAGTTTCTGTACCCGGCTCTATGTGAGAGTATTTTGCGCAGTGTGGAATTGCGAGCCGTGCGAGCTGGAATGAATTGAAGGGGATCGACGGATAGCCTTGATGTCGAGCGACGATGTTTTGTAGTTGCTCTTTTGAACGCACGTGGGTATTTGTGCTTCGGTAGCTGTCTTTCTATTTTTCATTGAGGGGATTTGCTCGATTGGGATGGTTGGGTTTCGATGGGATTTTCTGGTGAAAGAGATCGATGACTCGACATTTTTGAAGATCTTTATTTTTGATGGTCTGTGAGTTACTGGATTGTAATGTAGAGATCCTCGAGCTAGATCAGGATCCACAAGTATCGTGATAACGCCGGTCTCGAAAAAAACTTCTGTTATTACTTCATCTTGGTGTAAACCAGAGTGGATCACCAACAAAAATTATGGTCCTCACACATCTGAATGAGGAAAACCTAATGATTCCGGATTGATCAAAGGGTGTCTGTATCAAAAGAGTTTCCCCTATGGATGTTCCCATGACAAAACTTCAATCATGTTCCATGATACTAAGACTATTGTCAAGTTTGGTATCGGCTTTAGGGTTGCGGATGGATGCTACTGATCTAAACCATGCATTAGGCTTCAGTACATACGAATGCCAATATGGTATACCAGATTTTCAGAACTATGGTGAAATGAATTCATTTTGGCTATACAAAAAAAACCGTGGATCAAGATATTCCATCTATGCTTTCTGACCAATTATTGAATCATGTGCAAGACCAGTTCTAGTATCTAGGCCAGGTTGTTAAGGTTACGAACTTATTTGGATATGTTCATGGAAAATTACGCGAGCCTGCGGAACTTGGATCTTGAATTGATCACTCAATGTCGCTGTGATCTAGGACCAACATACTTCCTCTTCCCTCCAATCTCATCTTCCCTCTTGAAAGCCTAAACTGACTCTATCAACTTGTGTAATGACATTCTGGTGAGCTATACTCAATTACGTCGTTCACCTAGTTGAATCCTGTATAGAGCCTCTTTGGTCAAAGACCATGTACAAAATGAACCTCACGAAATGCAGCTTGCAAGGATCGTGAAAACATCAACACGGAGTGACAAAATTCCATAATGAACAGGATAACATGTTAACAACGTAAACTACACCCGACGTCGACGTTCGCCAATCCTCATCAATCCCGCCAGTCTCAATCTCCGCACTGGCCAAGAAAACTCGTTCGCCAAACTTTATGACATGTGTATCCGGGGGCGAGACGGAAAGTTTCCTACAGCATCCACAGCCAAAACGACAACTTCCAAACTCATCACCTCGCCCGACAAGTAATTCATAACAAAACCAAGTCCGCGCGAACCGAACAAATGAACTCTTTCAGCGAAATTTCTACTCTCCTCCATCCGATCTGTCAGCTTCACTTCGAGTCCACGTGTGCCTCTGGAGCAGACCGATGGAAGATCCGATTCTTTTTGTCGCGTTGGCCAGCTCTGCAGCCTTTCACAGTCCGCTCGCTTTTTCCCAATTCTCGTCGACGCAGATGTACAGTGTCTCATTACGCCCGGGGAAAACTTTTGAGGAAAAAGCAGAGGGTCCCTGGAGGGATGCGGACACACGTGGACCATATACCCGAGTTCTCGGAGAACTTTCTTACAACCACGGATGATTGTGTTTTTGCTCGAGGCAGAGAGCTGCGCCCGGAGACCCATAACGAATTGTAGTCGTTTGCCCTCGTTTAGTGTGGGTTTACGCGAGCATTGGACGTTGGAGGAGTTTTCATTCGATGGTCAGCTTCTTTGTGGGGGCGAGGTCGATTCTGATGACGATTGGATGACTGGGGAATTCGTTCTTGGAGATAGCAAAGAAGTTGCGTCGATTTTGCGTCGGGTGGCTTCCTGAAACAGATTCTCCCCATTCTTTCTCCGAAGATGATCACTTGATTGGTCATGGGTGCATGTCAAATGGTTGCGATTATATGAGATCACGCGGACTTGACTAATGAAATTCTGAGCCGCAAGGATTCAATTCATGTTGTACAAAAGAGAGTAAATTGTGAGTACTGGAATCCAGAATAGACCTGTATGATTATTGGAAACACATTGAAATCATTGATCGATGCCTACTAAGAACTTCAATATTTACGCTTTGCATAAAGATATGAAGGACTTGTTCAGAAACCGTGACAGGCTGAGCATAACAACTCCCCGAGAGCATGATTCATCGATCGATGAATGCTTCCTTTCAATTGACAATAATACCGAGGGAGTAAATAATTGAGTGGGAATCACTCTCAGCGCTTCGATTCAAATTTGATAAAGAAAAAGCTTGCCATCGTAGATGGTAACAGAAACTCGTCAACCAATAAACGACGGCAGGAAGAATCACTCATCCAGAATATGATTTATGACGAGAATTTAGGAAATCACGAGAGGAATGCGAGTGAAATGAGCTTCCCAAGATTCGTGACCGCATAGAATTGTAGAATGCTCATTCCGACTGGCCGCTGCTATGCAATCTATTTCGGAATGTGCTTACGAAGCCATGCCACTCACCCGGCATGAATTTCAAGCGCCACTCACTTGTGCGTCCTGGTGGACGGACAGCGAGTGATCGAGAGAATAGAGCGACGCTAGGAATTAAATTTGCCAGGGCGCAATTTAAAAATCGGCACGCGACGCGAAAAATGGCTTGCGCGCGTGTCACGTATTTGCACTCTTCCAAACGTTTGAATATTCTTCTCTTTTTCCTAGCTCCAGCTCTGACGTGTCGATGCAGCTGTTGCAATTGGACGCTAGTCACTCATGATCTGTTTCTACGTCGGCATTGTGGAATTTCAGAATGTTCGCTGAGCAATTTTCGAAAATTGTCATTGCGGAATTGATGCGAAAATTTTCCATCGGATTCGTCAGGCCTGTGTAGATTTATTTATTTGCCTGCGTTGCTCTTTTCTTTTCTCTACTGAGATTCTGAATCATGTTTTTCATACGAGATTGAAAATGCGAACTCAAAATGATTCGATCGTGTCAGACAGAAGATGTATAAATGTCAGAATTGAATTCTTAAATGGTCTGAATTCGAGTCAATTTCGAAGAAGAGATGTGACCAAAGTAGTGAAATGAGTGCGAGGTAAGCATGACCAACCTCGCTAATTCTGTGGGTCTCAGAGCTGTACACTGATCGGGATAACCACGTATTTTGTCACAAGGAGCTACCTCCACGAGAGTATCAGAGTGATTTGGATCGATCCAGAATCATTTCTGCCATCGGAGGATTGAGAAAGTCGGGTCCGAGACCTTCCAGCGTCCTTGGTCTAAAATTGAAAAATGTAGATCAGGGCCAGCCGATCTCATGAACTGAATGCAAAGGACTATAAAGCTTTAAATAGTACCCAATGAATTGCATAGATTTTACCTAGGGAGTACCTTGAGAAATTAGATCTCGCTTGGGAAACAACTTATACTCGAACATATCATGGGATCAGCCGCAAGCAGTAGTCATTTTGAAGGAAGCAATCGAGTTCGACTTGTAAGGGTTATTGATCAGAAATACTGAGATTGGCAAACTTGAGTTCGCACTCACCTCACAACTGCGTTAATCAAGCTCGTCGACTAAAGCCCTAACAGAAGCACAGAATCCATCAAGAATTCCGTCTCCCCAACATTGCATCCACCAAGTAAAATCCGAATCAGCATACCTCGCCCACGTAACCCCGCTGAAAAAGGGAAATAATCGAGGAAAAGCTGCGAACGGCATGGCCGTGGTATTTCCACGATCCCCAAGCTCTGCAGCTTCCCTCAGCTAAATCCCATCTCTGCATGCGGCGCATCCAAACGAGCCTCTCACCCCCCATTTCACCCCCTCTTCGCAATATCGACACGATCCCTACCCTGGGAACAACCATCCCCAACACTAAAACGTCTCTCCGTGCAGCCAGCAATATTCCACAGTCAAGCTTCCTCTTTCTACTCACACAACGACGTAAAAAGAAGGAAGGAAGGGGGGGGGGGTTAATGGTCGCGCGGTTGGTGGCAATTAGCCCCCATAATGACGTCGTGCTGCGCGATCACGCGGAACGCTCTGGAATATTGGCGCAGCAAACAAAAATTAGCAGAGCTCGATCCCCGCTCTCGCCTCCAACCCTTCGCGTGTATACTCTCTTGGGCTTGGAGTTGGGTGGGGGGAGGTGGTGGACAGCCAGATTTGCCGGCGCGTGAATTAATAATATCGCAAAGCGCGGACGGAGGCGACAGCGCGCGAGGCTTCTTTGTGCCGAGCTGATGTTTGCACACCATTAGACGCGCGAGAGCCACGTGGCGCCTATAGCTCTCTCCGTGTGTTTTCCGTTGTAGTGGAGAGTGGCGTTTTTTTACGAGTTGCTGTATGATGGTTTAGTGGGTTTTGTTTGAGCCGGAGGAGTTATTGGCCTCCCGGTGTTCGAGTGGGGCTGTTGCTTGGCGCGGGAGTCGTGCTGCGGCGATTTGTTGGAGTTGGTGGACAGAGAGAGGTGTTCGAGCGCGGAGATGAGATACGAGGGCGATGCTTTTTAGGTTAGGTGTGCGCGGGAGAATTGGCGTAGAAGCTTGGAGCGTCGACCGATTCGCGCGGGGTTCGATGGTATTACGTGTTTTAAATACCTTAATGGAGATCTCAGTCCGTCGGACAATGGTTCGTCAGATTTAGCTGTTCCTTGGTTCTATGGAATGATCTTACTCAAAACTAAGTGTAATAGTCTTGACTTTTCTTTTATTGTCGCATTTCCAACCTCTATTTGAGATTATTTTGCGGAAACTATAGTTTTAGCTGGGTTCCGAACTACCGGAACCACCGAAAAGGCACTTGGGAGAATTCAAAGTAGTCCCGGTCGGGATTCGAATTCCAGATCTTCCGCATTGAAGGTCAAACCTCATCCACTAGGCCGTGGTGACTCGAACAATGTTAATTATCAGTATTGGAAACGATCAAGAACAGATTGCTCTACTGGTGAAAAAGTTCGAGTGACATTTTGAGGTTAGGAGAGCGGGTTCTGTTTCGGTAAGTACTGATTCTGACAAGAGATAGAAATAAATGATAGAGAGCATGACAAACTGGAAAGCTTCCTGAACTTGAGCTCCTTCAGTTTTAGTTTTGAGTAAATCTGTCTCAGATAGTATATCGTATCTCCTGAAAGTGCATCTAAGAATATGAACGAATCAGTGTGGCAAAAACTCGCTGCTCCACGTTGCTGATAATTGACCATTGCATCAAAATGTAGCGAAGTCGATGTTTGAGTGAGATTCCTGGAATCATAGCCTTTTTGATTGAGCTAACTGCAAACGAACTTCCTGACACTTTTTCCATAAGTTCTCGTACATATGGCCTCAACTGGCTTAACAGATGAAAAGGAGAGGAGTCCAAGATCCTCACCCTCTTACTCCAAAGACATCTATACCCGGTGCAGCTGTCTTGAAGCTCTACGTCACCAAATTTTTTGGACTTTTCATATCCTTCAAACACCAGGGAACAAATTCTGCTAGCTAGAATTATCGCATCTCACCAATCACCATTCAATCAAAATCACAATAAAAAATCACCAAGTCAATCAATTCCCAACAGATTATCAAACTACTCCTCTCTACTACAGACAAATATACAATGCGCTAACTCAAGATTTCAAAAGACAGAATGTACCACAATTGACACTCCACTAGATCATAATTCTCCAGATCGTGCTTCCGTGTCCTGCACAAACTCCTCCCTCAAACGCCAATCGATCAGAGCAAAGACAGTCGCGTACAAGCGTCTCATCTGCGACCGGCTCCGAGTACACCCAGTACGTAGTTCTCGCCGAGCTCGATCACTCCTCGGCCCGTGTTGACGACGAGCTTGGCCGCTCCCTGGACCGTGTCTATGTCGTTTATGACCGTCGACTTGGCCGCGTCTATCGCCTGGCTCACTACGCCCTGGGCCACGCCCACGGCGTCCGTGACTGTCTGCCTCGCTGCGTCGAAGATCTGATCGGCCTTCTGTGCGATCTCAGACGACTCCGACATCTGAAAAGTTTTT